>WJSH01006781.1:227792-253631 GCA_009757365.2 Lepidium campestre | reverse complement strand
TTTTTTTTTTTTTTTTTTTGGTGTGAATATGACTAGCTAAGCTAGAACTATACGTTAAATTGTTTTATTTTTATTTAAAAATTGGAGATGCAAATGACCGAACATGGGTTTTCAAAACCAAGTTGAAGATAAATCAGTGGGTTGAACGTAGCCAACCAGAATCCATGTCAGGATCGATTCTGATCAAATTTGACCTGCTTCCAAATATTATACTCCATTTCTTTCAAAATAATTGAATTTTTTTTATAAAAATTAAGTGATGTTTACTAATTTCTACAAAAAAAATATCCTGCAGAATTTTTACACTATCATAAGTAATATATATACACAAGATTAAAACAATTATGAACTTTTTAATGTATTAAGGATCAATTACTTTGAAGAGAAAGTAGTAGTTTGGCTCTAGCATAGCTGGTAAATTGATTGTTCCAGGTTTTGTTTTCATTTTATGAGAATAGTATTATCACTGTCACTGACATGAATGCATCGACTCTTTTTTTTTTTTCATTCAAAGAATGTGTTTGAATATTCATCAAATAAAGTTTGAGCTAGACAAATGTCTTGTTAATATTCATCAAAAACTTGATACGTCCTTTCATATACAAAAATAAAGAAAGAAATCTATTTCGAAATCTTTGCACGTGATCGAGATGTTTTAATGTTTTTGGCTAAAAGATACCTAGAAGCTAAAACCATCTAAACCGGAGCTAAAAGGACACTGAATTAAACCGAATCCATTATAATCGAATCCGATATATATAAATCATAATGTATTACTGTGATTATTGACTGAACTACGAATATATGTATTATACCAAATGAAGATGACCAAAAATTTACTCTAACATGTATGCTGTATTAAAATATATGTAACTATTTACTAAATTGCATGTAATGTAATTTTTCAAGATGATTGTTATATGTATTTATTGCTTGTAGTCAATTAATGTATTAATCAAGGGTTTTTGATCATTACATACATGTGGCCGTAATACTAAAAGAACCAAATCACTATTTTTAATAGCCAAATCTTCTTTTTCATGGTATGATTCATTATCGAAATTAAAAAATGCATCTATGAAATGCTTCCTCGGTTTTAAAATTCAGACGGAATACTAAATATCTTTTAGCGTGTTCTAAAATTTAATCAAAAAAATCATCAACTAGTATTGAGCTAGCATTAGTTGATTGGTAATTAGTAACTAATTAACTCTAGAATTAATTCATGTTTAGTAAGAATTATTATCAACCATGACCAACAAAGACAAAGCATATAATTGCAGTTAGCACAAATAACGAGTGTTTTTTGGGTTAATGAATAATGATTGTCTTTTTCTTCTTTAATCAATTCATTTTATAACTCATCAAAAGAAGCTTCGTATAGAAGTTCTTTTATACTGTAAACAATTTTAAAAAGTGAAAAAGATTTATCATATACTACTAGTATAAAATAGAAGTCAACTATATATGATTTCAATTTTCAATGATCAATGTTATGTACGTGTTGCTGTTATAGCACTAATTTTAGTTAAATATTTATTTTGGTTTTCAAATGAGTTATTAACACAACAATCATTCATATGGTATGAATGAGTCTTGCATGCTATATATAATTCGTATTATTAGGATTTAGGATAATTAATACTTCATCGTTAGTTAAATTTTATAAACGATCAAACCAGTAAAAGTAAATATTACAGTAATGAGATCGATGCAAATGCGTCTTAACTTGAAAATGATGACGAGTGTGTGTACACTCGATGCAAATGTGTCTTCAAGTGTGCACTTTCCTGATTTCTACTAATCCAATATTCTTAAATTTACCTTTTGCTTCAAGAATAAGCAAACACATTTCACGATCAGTCTCTATAATATAAAATATATAATCCTCATTCGAGACGTGGGCTCCTTTGTGTTTTTGTTTTTTTGTTTTTTTTATACTTACGATATTTATGTTTAAAACAATTTGATTTTGACCAAAAAAACAAACAATTAGATCAATAAAATTTGATATATACACTATTACATGTAGTTAGGCTACTAATTGAAATTGAAAATATAGACATTTAATCACAAATGTATTTTTCTATTATTATTGTTTTAAGTTTAAAATGTGTTTTCTTTCTACCATTTAGCAAGGGGAAATTATATGTAACTATAACAGAAATGTTAAATGTTTATCAAAGTAGTAAACTCAAGAAACATGATAACAACTAGGATTATACTACCGCTATAGTATGAGATTTGATTATTTTTCATTTAGGTTCTTAGAGTCGTGTTGATATTTTAGAGTATTATTTCGAAGATGTTATTTTAATTTTTTTAAAGGTTAATGGATTAATAAAATTGACCTATGTACACTATTAATTCATTTTTATTGTTATATAAATTTAAATTTACTCGAATTAGAAAATCGAACCCCACAAAATACCAGAATGGGTACTAAATCTATATACCTGAAAAACCAAAACCGATCTCGAACCGAATTTATATCCGATATATTTATATTAAATTGTAGATTTTTTAGAGATTTTTAATTAAATTTTTCTTAATTTTGATTTTTTTAAAAAATTATATTAAAATTAACATTATACTTATTTTTAAGGGTATTTATGAACCATATGTTAAATTTTAACATATACTCCCTCCGGTTCAGTATAAATGATGTTTTAAAGAAAAAAATTTGGTTCAATATAAGTGATGATCTCACTTCTCAATACAAAAATTAACACATTTTTTATGTTTTGCCCTTATGATTTTATGAGTACTTTTGGTCAAAATTTAAAGGTGAGTAACATGTCTTAATGACTTTTTAACTAGAGATTCATGTTTCCAAACAATTAACTATTTATTTATTTTAAGCAAATTAATATAGATCTCGAGAATCCATTATATAACTCAACTAGAGCATTCATCCTTCATCAATCCACTAAAAATATAAAATCAAAATGGACAAAGAAAATAGCAAAGAAAAGAATGATCTATCGGTTTACAAGATTTATTTTCATTAAATTTTTTTTTACTACACTAAATAAACTAACCATTTATCCCTGCATAAAAATTTGTCTTTGTCATGGAAATTGTGATTTTGGGATTAATGCAATTTGGGATCATTGACTCTTGAAACTTAATAATGGTCTACGTAGTTTTCTTAATTACTAAAATAAGAATTAAAAATGATAAGAAGGTTACAATAGATATTTTACAAGCTTTATTAATTTGTATGTCATTAACTTAAATATTAGTTATACTAAACGAGAGAGAGTAATTGATAATTAAAGGAACCTCCGTTTTAATATATAAATATATAATATATTTTTTAAGAAACGTCATAAAGTTTATAGTATTAATGATGATAATAAAAAAAAGTTTGTACAGAGTCAAACAATCAACTTCGAAAACAACTAAACGTTTCAAAATAGAGTAATTTAATTGGTCTCTTTAATTTTACCTTTTTTTTTAATGCTAATGTATCTTCAAATCATACATTAAATTCAGTTTTGAAATTATGAAATTATCAACGCAAATTTTTAGACAAAATTCCACGTCTAATCATTTGCAAATGGAAAATTAAAAACTAGTGTGAATTATTTTTTTTTTTTTGTCAATAATTGAATTGACAAAACTCAATTCATATCCTAGAATTCACTAGATAAAATCCTCTTATAATTTACTAAATTGTAGTGGGGAAAAGTTGAGTCATGATAAAGTTAGATTATTCTAACCACCAGATTAAAAAGAATATTATTGATCATGAATAATTTTTCTAGATACGTGGACTAACTCACATTTAATTAGCAACGAGTTAATTGACGCGAATAAATAAATCACTTAAGTTAATAAAAACACGAAAATAATATGACAAAAAAATATACTAACAATTTATAAATGTCTTTTACAAATTATAAAAGTGAGTCAAACGGCACCAACAAGCAGTCTAAAAACGCCGTCAAGAAACAGAAGGATCTAGAGCGCCGAACAAATCGGACGGAAAACGACAAAAAATATCCAGCGAATTCCACGTCGCTCCTCCTTCTCTCCCGCCGACGGTCCTGACGGCGTTACGGTGACGGGCTACTTTATATTTTTTTATTTATTTAATTTTAATATAGCAAGTCTAATTAAAGGCCCAATATTAGCCCAAAATTACAGTTACGCCACCAACGAACAACTCAATACAGCTGGATATGGGCCCACCTGAACCCCTCCATGCAAACTTATCGTTTGCTCTGTTTCGTTTCTTCCCTCATTTTCTCCAAATAAACCAAATCATGTACTTTTTGTGTTTTTATCTTACGAACTTACAATTATTAATGAAAAACAAAAAAGTTACCGCAAAATGTTCGTGATTTATTATGGTTTGTGATTTTTATTTCTAAAATTTATGTAAAGATATATATATATATAAGCTTCTACGTTATTATTGTGACTGTCTTTAATTATCACAATGATTAACTAAATTTTCAAGAAAGACTTTTCTTGCTAAACTTTAAAAAGTAATATTATAAATTTGGTTTATAATCAAAGTACGCAAGATACATGAATCCTAATACATTTGTGTTTCAAGAAGAAAATAAACAAAACCTTAAAATGATCAAATTATGATAATGATCAATTGTTTTATTATGCCGCCGAATTTTCCGCGACGTAGAAAAAAAAAAAAACAAAAACAATACGACCAATAAATAAAATGAAAAATATTGTTAAAAAACCTCTGGGTCCCACTAAGTTTCATGTTGCTACAAAAACGAGAACCAGCAAGAAGAAGCCGAACAACGAACGACTGACACATTTTTCTCCTCCTCTCTTCATGATAATTCAACTCATTCGTATTTCTTCAAATTATTTATAATCGAGTCTCTCAGATTCACGCTAATCAAAAACCTCGAAGAAGAAGACGACTAAGAAACTCGAAAGGATTTTGTGATGGATCCATGTCCGTTTGTACGGCTTACGATAGATTCTTTAGCGTTGAGACTACCGGAGTCAGCGACGAACAAGCAAATTGGCGGCGAAGTACATCCCTCAGCGTCACCTTGTTACTGCAAGCTCCGGATCAAACATTTCCCCTCACAGAAAGCACTTCTCCCTCTCTCTTCTTTCTCCGACTCATCGTCTCCGCCAGAATCCTCCACGTCAGCTCCCGGATTTCACCTCGACGCCGACGCGATTCGACGGGTATCCGGTAAGAAGATCTCACTCCGAGTCTCTGTCTACGCTGGTCGAATTGGACACACTTGTGGCGTAACCTCCGGGAAGCTTCTAGGCAGAGTAGAAGTAGCGGTCGATCTTGCGGCGGCGCTAACTAGAACTGTCGCGTTCCATAGCGGTTGGAAAAAGCTTGGTGGAGAAGGAGACAAACCGTCGGCTCGACTGCATCTATTGGTTCGTGCTGAACCGGATCCTCGGTTTGTATTTCAATTCGGAGGTGAACCGGAATGTAGCCCTGTAGTTTACCAGATTCAAGGGAATATCAAACAACCTGTCTTCAGCTGCAAATTCAGCTCCGATCGCAACGGAAGATCTCGGTATTGCTTATTTCTGAGATCCTCAGTTCATTATAGTGTGAAAATTGTTTCGTACACAAATCCTATATAAATGAATATCATTACAATTGTGGCAATTGGTGTTTGGATGATGATTGTTGTGATTATGATGAATTAGGTCTCTACCGTCAGGATTTACATACAGTAGCAGAGGATGGATAACAAGAACACTATCAGGAGATCAATGGGAGAAGAAACAAGGACGAGAACGTAAAGGTTGGATGATAACGATCCACGATCTATCCGGATCTCCAGTAGCAGCAGCTTCAATGATAACTCCATTCGTGGCATCACCAGGATCAGATCGTGTTTCTAGATCCAACCCTGGTGCGTGGTTAATCCTAAGGCCTCACGGAACTTGTGTCAGCAGCTGGAAACCATGGGGCCGTCTGGAAGCATGGCGTGAGAGAGGAGCCATCGATGGATTGGGTTACAAGTTCGAGCTCGTGAGAGACAATAGTACCAGCACCGGCATTCCTATTGCACAAGGTATTATATTTATATTTTAATAAATATCAAGAAATACTTTATAATATACGAAAGTGATAATGTGGGTCAAATCCAAATTACCCGGACTCATAACCGACCAAAATCATTCATTATCCAAATATATAAATTAGTTAATTAGTAACTTACCAATACATATGTGGGTAATTTAAGCTACCTAAAATTCCGAAACTACCCTTAAATGTTACATGAATCTGATAATTTAAAAATGGATACAGGAACAATGAGCACTAAACAAGGAGGAAAGTTTAGCATTGACAGGAGAGTCTCAGGCCAGGGAGAGTCACCGGAAAGATCGTCACCGGTGAAAGGGTTTGTGATGGGTTCGAGCGTGGAAGGAGAAGGAAAAGTGAGCAAGCCAATTGTCCACGTGGGAGCACAGCACGTGACTTGCATGGCCGACGCTGCTCTCTTCGTTGCTCTCTCTGCCGCCGTTGACTTAAGCGTCGACGCGTGTCAGCTCTTCTCTCGTAAGCTCCGTAAAGAGCTCTGTCACGACGACCAAAACTCCTCCCTCATGTGAATATATATATATTTATATTCATGACTCATGAAGACACGTACGTACATTTTGACTTAACAAAGGCTGATCCATGAAACATGATTTCGGTTATTTTCTTCATTTAATTTGGGGATCTATTAAATGTGATAATTCCACGAAGCTTTACAGACAACAATGATCTTAATTTGTGTTGTTTGTAACTTTGTATCATATTTTTTATTTTATTTATTTTTTTAATATTCCGTTTCTCTTCATTTGTATGTTGATTATTTCATATCTTCATTATTTTCACTCTGTATACATTGGGTCAAATATACCCTTTTTATCTTCTTTGTTTGTGTAAGGTTACGTATCTTAATTGGAATAATACATATTGATTATGAGAATTTGTCGTATTGTTTATGTGTTATAGAGTCAGCCCAGCCCAGACCGGCCCAATAGCTTTATAGAGATATTGAGTATTTGGTCAGCGCAAGCCATGAATTGTTCTACACCTAACCCATTATTTATGAATTTTGTCAAAACACACTTTTTATGTGTTTATGTATACATGCATTATTCCTTGGTTTATATTCTACACGTAAACAACAGACACAATTTTAATGTCTGTATGAATCTGTATAATAACTCAAACTGTGATACAGTCGAACGAGCTAAAAAAACGTTAAAAATATCAATATACAAATTAAACAGAGATGAAGTCTGCTATTTTGTTACTGGTTTTATGTGTGTTTATTGTCTTTCTTCACAACCAATCTTTATGGTAATTAGTTTGATTTTGTTACTCTTAAGAATCATCTATAATCACTAATTATTACTAGTTAGTATATATAATAACATGGTTTTGAACATGTAGCTGTTTCAATAGACCAACGCAATCCAAATTGTGAGAATAACGCTTGTCGTAAATTATGCACTGATAAATATCAAGGAGTTGGAGAATGTTTGAACAACCCGCTAAACGTGGAAGGCTAAGATGTGTTTGTACCGGTTACAACTGTCCCAAATAAATCTCACTGATGCAGATCCACCGCCATGGTTGATGATATGATGCAAAACCATATATAGTTTACTATATGTACAACTTTATATATATACAACAACAAAACAAGGAATGTATATATATAATACCTTGATGACTAGAGTGTTTTGCATAAATGGATAAATATGGTCAAGTGTTCAAATGTCTACTTCCACAATTTTCTCCATCCAAGTTCCATTTCAAATTTTGGTGTTCCGCATAATAGGTTTAGGTTATACATCAGATTTTATCGATTCAATTATTTGTAAAAAAAGCAGATGAACAAACCTATAATTTAGGGATATTGATTGATATTTACCTATAATTAGATACTGGTTTTTTCTACAGTCAAAACCCTATTTTTTCGGTTGAACGATAAAGGAATACCCTAATAATAATTTTAAATTTTATTTAACTAGTTAATGAGTTTTTTAATAGTCAAAACCTATATTCCTTGATATAGTAAAAAAGGAAACGAAATCACCCTCTATTTGAAGAAGACAAAAATTAAGAAAGAAGAAAAATTCAATCAAGAAAGATATATTTATCATCATGACGAAGTTATCATGTTCTTATTTCCTTGTAATCATGATGCTAGTGTTATCAGGTAATTAATTTCATATTTTAAATTTCCAAAGATATGAAAATGTTATCATACATTTATTTGATTTCACAGTTTGTGCATGCATGATCATTTATAACAAAATCGATAATATTTTTGTAGCATTTGTAATGGTTGAAAGGGCAGAGGGAAAACGATGTCATGTGACGATTGACAAAGGTAATCCATGTAATCTTGTGGATTGTCGTTTAAGCTGCTATGCTGGTCATAATGGAGTTGGAAAATGTTTGGATGATCCTAAAGTTCATGGACCTTCTAATTGTGGTTGTACTTATAATTGTTAGATCACTACAAAAAATTTGAGCTATTGTGATGGTTGTATTTTGACTTAGAATATTAGTAATAATTTATAACGTTTTATATACAATTTTATTACAATTTTTTTTTTTATTACGAACTTAAATAAATCATTATGATGAAAATATGACATATTTACTCGTCACAATTATATTGTGACCTTTTTGTTACCAATATATATTTGTGACGTTTGTATTGCAACTATCTACAAATCGTCACAAATTCAAAAGAATATCTTTATATTGTGACGAAATATGTGTTATTGTGACAAAAGAATACATATCAATACAAATTTTTTCTTGTAATGGATGAATTATATTAAAATGAAATTTAAAATTTCTGTAATCGATCGATTTGAATAAAAATAAAATTTGATATCTTTATTGAATATCCGTTTGGACTCCATATGAAATGCCCATTCTAGACGGGTACAAATTGTATCTTTTGTTTGGAATTTATATGTTTCTTGTGGATAATTATATATAAATTTTTGGAGGTTTCAGTTATTTGATTACTATTTTTTTGGAGATTTTAATCATTTTATTGTTATTCCTGTTTTTGTTGTGATTCGGAATAAAAAATTATTTAATAAATTATATTTTATTTCCATATATACTTTATATATCTTCATTATGTATTCTTTACTACAAAAAGGCATTCACAAGAAATTAAATAGGAAATCTACACTATCTTCTCTCTTTTATGGACATATATTATATTTTCCTAAAGTTAGTTTATAAAGATTTTACAATTGCAAAAAAGTCTACCTATTCTTTTGACCAGTAATGAATATCCTAAAAAGATCGAAATTTATTTAATGTTTAGAGATCTTTCTATATTTTTATTGTATATAAATAACTCATAAAAATTATAAAACAGTCCTTATAAAAGAAACCAGAACAAGTGTTTTGCCTTATCACCCTCTAATATTTATCATGGCCAAGCTATCAAGTTCTCATTTCCTTGTACTCATGATGCTTCTGTTCTCAGGTATTTTCATATAGCCCACTTTTAAAGATCTTAAATATACAATTTTATATGATTTTTGATTGTGATCACATAATTAAATAAGATGTTTTGTTTTTGTAGCTTCTTTAATGGTTGAAAGAGCTGAAGGAAAACAATGTCATGTGACGATTGACAAAGCAACTCCATGTAATCTTGTGGATTGCCGTTCAAGCTGTTTTTCTGGTTATAATGGAGTTGGAAAATGCTTTGACGATCCTAATGTTCCTGGACCTTCTAACTGTGATTGTGTCTATAACTGTTAAAAGAATTATTTTAAAATTGGCTATATTAAACTTAAAATTTAAGATTTCTGTAATCGATCGCTCTGAATAAAAATAAAATTCGATATTTTTACTGAATATTCGTGTGGAATGCCCATTCCAGATGGATCCAGACCTGTCTGAAATCGATATATTTCTTGTAGATATTATTCATAAATTTTTGGAGATTTCAATCATTTTATTACTATTTTTTGGGTTAACATTTCTAGCATATGTCCTTGAGATGATGACTTTCATAGTAACCAACTCATATTAACCTAGAATTTGGTTTGAGAATTTTTATTTATTTATTCCAACATTATCTACTTTTTGGAATATATATATATATGTTGAACAGAGAGTCATTCCATTAAAAATCCACTGAATAATCTATATGTATTATAAACGAAATTATGCAAATAGTTCTGTAAAGAGTTTTGGTCTTCGTTAATTAGATACTTTCTACATATTATAGGTAATTCATTCAAATCGAAAAAAAAAAATTATTTGATGCTCACTATATTAAATATTTAGGCCCACCGAGGACAAAATTTATTAAAATCTCACTGCTAAGAAAATCGTGTCTCAATTCTTCATCATTCGTACATAAAGCAGATGAGAAGGGACTTTTCAATAAATCTTTGGTCTGCTTGTAGGGTTCTAATAGCTATGTTCAAAATATCTCCAATTGGATCGGTTCAGGTTCAGGTTTCAATATATGTAAGCCTGAGACTATACAATGCGGTTAATTAGGAACCTTTGGTTTCATTTCGAGTACCAAATTAAGAGGGTCAAATTTGAAAGAACCGGTTCAATCAGAGCATGAAACCCGGTTTTCATTGGCAGTCAGATACAAGATTTAGTAATATATCTTTTATTATGGGTCTGGTTTAACAAGAGCACAAGTTATATTTTGAAATATTTGATTTAGCAATCGTAAGCACAATAGCAATCATCTTTGCTACAAAGGCCAGTCCCATGAATCTTTTGAATGCAAACTGCTTGACATTCTTGAACATTACATGGCTTGCTTCTTATGTCTACCTTCACATTACACCTTTTTGGTCCCTCTCCCGATGATGTTGCCAAAGCCAAACAACCTATAACAAGAATTTAACTTACAAAATTTAATTTTTTGAGGTTGATTTCAGGTTTAGTGAAATCTAGAGCATATGAATTTGTACCTGAGAGAACAAATATGGAGAGAAACAGATAGAAACACAATGATAGTTTGGCCATGATTTTCGAAGATTTTATAAACTTGACAATTATATGTTTGGAAAAACGTTTTAATGTTGTAAGACGTGGGATTTGAGAAAGAACGTTTTTATAGATAAATACGTGACAAAAGTGAAAGATAGATGAAAGGCTCTTTGTAAGAAATTAATGTAAAATATATGTGAAAAGGGAATCAAATCACTAATGAAATCATAAATAGTAACAAATCTTGCATTTAAATAGAAATCTACTCATCATTACTTTTTTTTCGTCTGCATGCTTAACTTTTTTACTATATATAACTATATATGTATCGTATATGGTAAAATGTTCTTGGTCAAACAAACCGTTAAATGACTATATTTGTATTTTTATGGTTAAGAGTTTCAATTTAGGGAATAGTATAATCTCGTATGATATTATTTGGGATTTGAGATATTTAATTGAGCTATTAATTGACTTTTTTCAATCTAATTATTGATAAATATATATATCAAGGAATTCTTTTCAGGTCGGTTAAGTTTTGAAGTTTTATTGGTTTATAAATGAATTGGTTCAATCATATTAAAACTCGGTTTCCATTGGTAAATATATCAAATATAATATGAAAAACAATCTTTATTCAAATATATGATTTTATCCTCTCAATACATGGAGTAGAGATCATTAAGACATTATTACATTAAAGATTTTTGATCTATAGTTTAACAATTGTAAGAGCAAGTGCAAATTTCATTGTGTATTCCGGTACAATCTCCATTTCCATTGTATTTATTATAACAAACCGGGATGCAATCTTTAAACGTGCATGGCTTGCCAAGGTTCACATTCACAGTACATCTTCTAATATTCGCTCCCTCTCCACTTGGCAAAGCCAAAAAAGCTAAACAAAAAAATAATTAATATTTTAAAAGTTATAATATGTTCAAAATGATATACAAAGTATACGAATTTGTAAATAGTACCTGTGAGAACAAACATGGAGATGAAGATATACGAACACAATAGTTTGGCCATGATTTGGTGAAGAATTAGAGTGTAGTGTTAATCTAATAACTCTTTGTATTGAGAAAACTTTTTGATGTCGAATGTAGGATAAATAAATAACGTTTTTATAGATTATAATTTATAAGTAATAAGAGATACATAGAAAATAAACCTATATCTAGGAAACATAATTAAAGTAAATTTGAAGACTTTGACCAACAAAAAAATACATGAAATTTGACGAAAATCAATCGATTTAGTAAGAAATCGTTATATATTTAAAAATAATAATATGGTTAGTATGTATGCTCTCTCAGATATTTGACTTTATACATGTAAATATGAAAAGGAAAGAAAACTACATTCACTTATTTTTTTGTTCACTTTCCTTTCATTTTTATTATTTTCATTGATATTTATATGTTTAGAAAATTATGTCACACCCCACACCATTTTATTGAATTTTCATGTTTTTTCATTAACTAGTTATAATTTTCCATTACAATATACTAATTACGGTGTACTCTGGACTTGACAAGACAAAAATTCACACATGAATCAACTATTTAAGATGCCTTTTTGTATAATGGGATTTTCAATTCCTATGTTTTATTATAATGAAAAATTGGTTTGGTCATAAAAAGTAAAAAAAAATAATAGAGAGTCTCAGAGGAGACCATACGAGTCCATGAATTAAACAAAATCTGAAGATAAGAAATGAATGGAGCAGATGAGAACTCAAGAAAAAGACGAAAACATGGAGGAGCTCTTCTCTTTGTTTCATTAATATGCACGTGTTTCTTTATCTTATTTTTAGTGGTCCCTATTGAATATACACATAAATACAAATAACCTATGATTAAAAATGTTGTTGAACAAAAAAAACTATTATTTTTTTTCGATTCATAACCTAAATCTCACTCCTTAAAACTAAACTGTAGAAAAGAATATTCAAATTTCTTATGTCAAAGTTATTAGGTGGATCATTTTAACCGTCAGACTATTATTAAAAATACAAAAAAACCAACACGTGTATATAAATCATTTTCTTAATTAGTGATGTTTTTTAAAGAGAATTTTGTCCCATATAGTCCTTTTAAGTTTGAAATTATCCACAATATCATTTTTTATCTTATCGAAAATGCACATTTTGGATTTTAAATTGTTGAAAATAGCTCATTTTTGTTTTAGATTTTGTTTACCGTGAACAATTATTTGTCTATCGCGTACATAATTCACTATATATATCCATCGTAAACAATCATATTGCATTTATGTCTATCGTGGATAATTATATTAAATTTTTGTCCATGATATGCATAATTCACTATATATGTTCATCGTAGACCATATATTGATATATATGTCTACGAGAGACAAAATTAAGAATACCCATAATGTCAAAAGGTGTATTTTCGAGAAAGTAAAATAAAATGGTTATAAGGGATAATTTTAAACTTAAAGGATATAAGGGATAATTATTTCTTTTTTTTAAAGCTTGTACTTGATACGGACCAATAAAATCAACATGTTATACCAAAATTAGTTTGCTGACAAAATCAGAGGATAATACTTTGTTTTTCTTTTGTTAATTTATTACTATAATTCCAAGATGATGAGAGATACCTATCTAGTAATGAATGTAGTCAAGCCTTATATTTTTCAATATTTATTTACTTTCCTTTTTATTTATCTATATAATTCTATATAAACACACAGTCTCTTTGAAATTAACAATAAAGCAAATAGAATAAGCTATTCTCTGATAATCTCTAATATATAAAACATTAGTAACTTTATATTGACCATGGCCAAGAATTCATGTTCTTATTTCCTCATACTTATGATTGTGCTCTCAGGTAATTTCATCGTTTTATATCACTTCCAAACACCAAAAACTATTTTTCGTTTTTCAATTTTAATGAAATATCTCTAAGTGTATCACATGATATTTTTTAATTTTTAATAGTATTTTCAGTTGTTCAGAAAGCTAAGGCAAAGCGATGTATAATTATCATTGATCACGGAGCATATTGTGACCTTGTGGATTGTCGTTTAAAATGCTATGAGGGTTTTAATGGAGTTGGAAAATGTATTGCTGATACCAAAATTGGTGGAAAACCTGATTGTGTTTGTGAATATAATTGTGACTAAAGAGACCATTTCTGAATAAAAATGCATTATCAATAAAAGAAATAATTGCCTTAAAATTCATAAAATTTTGAAACTTTTTTCATTGCTTATTACTTTTGAAAAAAAAAAAAAAACGAAAGAATACGTGTGTTGAAACAAGAGCTAAAGCTAATCAAATGGTTACACATAAATAAATCCATATACATATATTTACCTATTATTAAAAATGTTGTTGAACCCGAAAAAAAACTATTATTAAAAATACAAAAAAGCCAATACGTGTATATATAAATCGTTTTCTTTTCTGAGTGATGGATTTTATGGGATTTTTAAAGTTGGTAGTTGAGATTACGGGCCCACTAGACTCAACATGTTATGCCTTGGTATTATTTTGTTGACAAGATCATAGGATAATATTAATTTAATTGATACCATTCGTTATTATTGGTAAGAGGATTACTATTTTTCCGGCATTACATCCTTTCTAAATAAATCTCTCATCTTTTTATGAAATATGATATGTTGCTAAATGCTAATTACTAATTTAAAAAACTATTTGTTTGATGGCAAGTCTTTAAATGTGAAAATTGTATGTGAAGTGACATTGGTCTAGTAACAGGTGGTGAGTCCACTGAAAGTATACACTTTTATATTCATGAATCGAGTTATACTATCTACATTATGTAGGTGTTTGACTAATTGACCGATCAGTTGTGGCCCAATGTTAAAAAAAAAAATGAAAATTGTATAGAGTTAAAAAGTTTATTCGAGAACTTTACTCATTCATTTATAAAAAGTGAAATAACCAATGTAATGGTACATGGTTAACAGAAATCAAAACCATGTAACATCCGAGATTTGGGAAGAAATAAAATTAGACATCGTTCACAAAAAAACTTTGATCTTTGAGTGAAGAGAAGAAAACAGAACCAACCAAATATTAAGATGTACACATGGAACAAAAAAAGTCTTTTTAGGAATTAAGTATAAATTTTGTTAAATTAAGTTAATTAATTATTACAATTCCAACACAATGAGAAGATATACATATGGTAGTGAATGTAGTCAAGTCTACATTTTTCAATATTTATGTACTTTCCATTTTATGTATCTATAAACACAAATATAAACACACAGTCGCTTTTCAATTAACACTAAAGCAAATAAAATAAGCTATTCTTTTATCATCTCTAATATATAAAAACATTAGTATAATTTTATATTGATCATGGCCAAGAATTCATGTTCTTATATCCTCATACTCATGCTTGTGTTCTCAGGTAATTTCATCATTTCGATTCAAACATCAAAAAATATTTTTCATTTTTATATTTCATAAAAGATCTTAGCGTAACATGATATTTTTAATTTTCAATAGTATTTTCAGTTGTTGAGAAAGCTAAGGGAGAGCGATGTGTAAGAATCATTGATGACGGAAATCCATGTGACATTGTCATATGCCCTAAAAAATGCTTTGCAGGTTTCAATGGAGTTGGAGCATGTATTAGAGATACCAAAGTTGGTGGAGATCCTGATTGTGTTTGTGAATATCCCTGTTAATTAGACAGACTCTTATAAAATTGCATTATCAATAGTAGAAATAATTGCCTTAAAATTAATAAAATTTTGGTAGTTTTTTCATTGATTATTACTTTGGGAAAAAAACAAGTAAAACAAAAGGAAGATGTGTGTTGAAACAAAAGCTAAAGGTAATCAAATCGTTGTTATCGGCAAACTCGATTCATATCCAACTCTCAATTATTAAATATTAGCATACATGGTTATACGGACTGCAGAATTAGACATTTTCAATATATATATTTTGCGGATTAATAAATTTTCATGTGAATATTACATAATACATCCAATTTTATTATTTCTTGGTAACGTTTTATATATATACCTCATGTTTTAATTACCGTACGTATCTACTCCAGCCTCTAAATTTTGTTTGTCGACTTCGAAGATTTCATAAATGAATCGACGTTAGTGTTCTCCACGAAAATCACGTGGGACTTAGTACGTGTGACAATATTGCATCTAATTTAAATTCGGGACCAATCTTCTTCTTCCATCTACACAACAACAATTATTGGAATAGTCTCTCCAATGACGTTGTCTCGGAGTAGCTTGATTTCTTTCTTTACCGTCGCTTTATTCGCCGTCTTAATTAGTCCGGCGATCTCTACTCGTACCTCGTCCTTCATCAAGCTCCCGAGCTCCGTCGAAACTCAATCTTCCGTTGCTTCCTACTGCGAGGGATGGAGATTGGCCGCTGAGACCGACAATGCCGGAATATGGAGGGTGGTTCCTTCTCAATGTGTTAAGTCCATCGCAAAGTATATCAACGGAGGTCAGTTCGAGCAAGATTATGATATTGTCGCTAGTTACGCCATTGCCTACGCTAAAACGATCAAGCTCGGTGGAGATGGCAAGGACGCGTGGTTCTTTGACATCGATGAGACTCTTCTCTCGAATCTTGAGTACTACAAGGCTCATGGTTACGGGTATAATGCTCGTTGCTCAGCTCTCTCTATTATTAGCCTTTTGATTTTGTGTTATTATATTAACGTTCTTGATAGTTGTTTGACTAATTTCGTTGACCATCAAACCGGGAGACTAATGGAATCAGATCTGGTTCTCGGTTTAAGATTTTTGCTAGCTTACTGATCGGTTTGAGTGACTTGTTTATTGTGGATTTAGGTCTGAGCCTTACGACAATACTTTATTCAATGAGTGGGTGGTAACAGGCAAAGCCCCAAGTTTTGATGCGAGCTTGAGACTCTACAAAGCTCTCAAGAAACTTGGCTTCACTATCATTCTACTAACCGGCCGAGATGAAAGTCAAAGGAGTATTACCGAGCAAAATCTTAAGGAAGCCGGTTATTTCGGTTGGAACCGACTCCTCTTGAGGTAAATATATACCAAAACATTTGACTTCACCAATTTACTAATTTGGTTCATCTAGACTAAACTTATGAACCGGTACATGAAATAAATGCAGAGGTCATGAAGATCAAGGGAAAGCAGCAGCACAATATAAATCAGAGCAGAGATCTAAAGTGGCTAACGAAGGCTACAAGATCCATGGAAATACTGGCGATCAATGGAGTGACTTGCAAGGTTTTTCCGTGGCCGCTCGTTCATTTAAAGTTCCAAATCCAATGTATTACATTGCTTGATTATCGATAATTGCAATGTGGCACGAAATTTTAGAATTTATGTATGAAATAAGAGTTTTATGAATGTATTTCGTAATTCACTGGATAATGTAACCTGTTCAATTTCTATTTTTTCGTCTCTATATATTGCAACAAGTCTGTTTCTGATTTTGTCTAACTCTTACAGAAACTTCAAAAGTGATCAGTATCACTAATCAAGAAGAAACACTAATTTTATGACAAATAATAGAAAATGATGCAAGAAGAAAATATTCAGAAAAAAGGTAATAGATCAACCACTTGATTTGACTAGCCCTTTTATTTTTCCTATATCCGAAGTTCCCAACATTTATTATAATATGGATGAATAATTGAATATTATAAAGTTGTTATGGCCGCAAATTAAAACTACTTGTCCACCAGGGGTGTCATAAAATTAGCAGGTCTTGATGATTACAGTAGCAGACCTAACCGCCTTTGGCTCTCTTTTGGAGTCAGCGATGGTGGTTCCGATAACACCATCGTCGACTCCCTTCATCTTATCCCTACCATTAGGGTTTTGTTTTGTTTTAGATACGATGTAATTTTATCGGTTGTGTCAAAGCGAGTTATGAGAATTCTTTCATTTTATTCTTTTGGTGTTATCTTGGCCATATTTAGGTGATTTTAATGGTGTTAAATTAGCGGTTGTTTTATTTTCGACAGTAATTCTTCAAGTGCTGTCATAATGTATGTGGATAAATTTCAAGACAACATGGTTTGAATATTGAGGCGTTGAAGTTTTCGGAGTAGCAATTCGACGGCGTTTTCTCTGGATTGTTTTCTGGTGCTGATTTCAATTTTTGTGGAACAGATCTGGTTGTTTTTTTAGTTGCAGGTGGTTTGGACAATAGAACGACGACATGCACTCAGGATCTCGATTCTTCCAACCTAAGGTTGATGCTTTTTGGGCTATTGTTGGATCCATTTTTGTATTATATTTGTTTGTAATATGTATCTTCTGGCTTTTGAGCCTTTTAATAATAATATAGTTTTAGACGAAAATAAAAAAAAAGATGATTACAGTAGAAGACTTTAAGCTTAATCATTAATAATTCTCTACTAATTGACTAAGTAATAAAGTTGTTGGTTTGGTAAGATTTGCTAAAAGATAACCAATAATTGAGGAAGACGTTCTTTCTCTCTCCAAATATCTCCAATGACGTTTCCTCTTCGCAGCCATTCGATTTCTTGCTTTTTCCTCCCTCTTGACATGACCAAGAAGTGGATATTTGGCCGCCCAAACCAACAACGCCGGAAATTAGGATATGTAGTTTCCGTGGCTGATTATGCATATTACAAGTTTGCAACATCAATGTACACAACTACATCAAACATACTATATTCATTCGCAATATATATAAAAGTTCATATTTACTTTAAAAAAGATACAAGATCTTAGTGGAAGGAGAATAACAGAAAAATAAAATTATAGACATGCAAAACCATCAACTATAATCATGTAGTTGTGGTTTAGTGGTTGGAAGCTTCAAAACCGAAATTCCGTAATTGGTCTGCTTACAATGGAAATTTACATATACCTATTTGACCAATTGATTTATGAATTTCAGCTTAATATGTATCACATGATCAAGCTATATCAAAATAAAATTATTTGGACCAAAAGTCCAGAACTATAAAAAAAATGAGGAACTATATGTTTCCTTTACTTATACTCCAATCCATATTTGGGAACATAGCCAAGGCGAACGCATCTGATTAACGCGTTATAAAAGATTTGAATATCCTTATATAATAATCCACAAGTAAATTTGCCAATAACTTCCTCCTTCTCCTTTTGACATCTGTCATAAGTCCCAAAAATTGACATTTTAACTTTTTCTTAATTATTTATTACTAAAAAAATCAAAAAGAAAAGTTAGAAAAAAACTTCACAAAAATCGTTCTCTTCAACAATCTCACGATCCTACAATCTTCAAAAAAATCAAAAAGAAAAATTAAATAAAAACTTCACAAAAACCCCCCCACAATCTCCAAATAAAACTTCCTACTTCCATCTTCTCTTATTCTCTTCAACAATTAATCACATTTGCCATCAATTTTTTTTCAAAATCTCTTCCTAAGAAGATTAATCTTCTCTAAAAATTTGATTCTTCTTTCGTTACATCTACATTACACTCTTGACTGAAAGGAAAATCCAGAAAGTAAAACCCTAGAAATCACATTGATATAACTGAAAAAAGGTAAATATTTAGCTAGAAGTAAAAAGATTCTCGTGGCAGATCATCATGCAAGGATAAAGATTCCAACTAAGAAGGAAGAGGATGTTCTGATAGTTTCTCTTCTTCCACCATTGAAAAAGTTTCAGGTTTCCTAATTTTCCAAAGTGATTTTTTTTTTTTTTCAAAATAAGATGAAAAAGAGTAAAAAAATTCCTAATCGATCAAATTGTTCTTCGTTCTTTTTATTTTGTCAACAATTTTCACTATGATTAAAATCAGTTATGCTTTGTCTTTTCCGTTCATAAGAGATTAACTTCAATAACTTTTTTTTTTTTTAATCAACTTCAATAACTTTTTTTAAAAGAGTTAAATTGATAACGATTAAAAATTAAAAATTTTAAAATAATTATATTTGTTCATGATTTATAGTTTGTTCATGACTATAGTAGTGTTCATATAAGCACTAAACTTTTAAAAATAATTATATTTGTTTTGTTGAAGAGTGTCGTGCAATTCCTGAATTTTTCTCTGTCATTTGTAATCGTACTCTTACCAGAAAATTCAAAAGTTTATTTCATTCTTCAAAACAAATCGAAAAAACAAAAAAAGAAAGAAAAAAGTATTTGGAAGAGAATTCTCTTCCACGAAAAAAATAAAAAAGGTTCGAGACATTAATACAAAGTGACATAAACATCATAAGCGAACAAAATTAACTAATAATTTAACCCGTACAAGGCACGAGCCTTCATACTAGTTATTTATATGTTTCATTACAATATGCTTACGATTAAGCTTGGCGGAGACTGCAATTCTTTGAACATAACAAAACTATTAGCTCTGTGGTAATAATCTTCTTTAAAAGCATTTTAATAATTATACTAATTAATTACAGTTTTTAGTTTGGTCAGAGTTACAAAAAAAGCTATCCACTAATTCGGGAAGGTTGATCTCTTTCTAAATCTCTGCAATGGCATCTCTTCGCAGCCTTTCGATTTGGTTCTTCGTCCTCCTAATCAATCCTGCAATCTCTGCTCGCACCTCCTTCATCAAGCTCCCCGGAAGCGATGAATCTCGCTCCGCCGAAGATACTTACTGCAAGAGCTGGAGATTAGCCGCCGAGACCAACAACGCCGGAACCTGGGATGTGATTCCCTCCATTTGCGTGGATTCCGTCGCTGAGTATCTCGAAGGAGACCAATTCTTTTCCGATTACGGTGTCATCACCGATTACGCACTCGCCTTCGCTAAAACGGTTCAGATTTCCGGCGATGGCAAGGATGTGTGGATCTTCGATATCGACGAGACGCTCCTAACGAATATCGACTACTACAAGGCTCATGGTTACGGGTATGATCTCTCTATTATTACCCGTTGGATTTTGTTATCTAGTTATGCGTTTTAAATGAACGGTGCAGATGATTGTTGACTCTATACTGCAAATTTTTTGTCGGGAGTAATGCAGCCACTCTGCAGTTAGTTGACCAAACTTCCAAATTGATTCGTTTGTTGTTCTTGATGTACCGATCGGTTGATTTAGGTCTGAACCGTATGACTCGAATAGCTTCAATGAGTGGGTAGTACAAGGGACAGCTCCAGCTTTTGATGCGAGCTTGAAACTGTACAAAGCTCTCAAGAAACTTGGTTTCACTATCATTTTGCTAACCGGTCGGGACGAGCATCAGAGGAGTACCACCGAGACAAATCTCCACAATGCCGGCTATTCAGATTGGGAACGTCTCCTCTTGAGGTAAGCTAACGAAACTCTCTCTCGTTCTTGACTTCTTGGTTTAGAAAAAGGTTCAGAAGACTTATCAGATAAGTCTCAAATTGAACCTATGAACACTTAAGCTTGTGGTTTGATTGCAGAGGTACCAAAGATCAAGGGAAATCAGCTACAAATTACAAATCAGAGCAGAGATCGAAACTGATTGAGGAAGGCTTCAAAATCCACGGCAACACCGGCGATCAATGGAGCGATCTTCTTGGATTTGCTGTGGCTGATCGTTCTTTCAAAGTCCCTAATCCGATGTACTACATTCCTTGATCACTCATCTCTGATTTATGTATTGAGTAACAACAACACATTTATACTCTGATTGACTACACCAGTTATTACTTTAATTACATTTGATGGCACCATATTACTTTGTTAGATTTTACAAAATTCTTCTGGTTACAAAAATGAACATGAACAGTTGAGCACGATTCAATTACACAGAAGATGATGACTGAACAACTAATTGGTTCACTAATCAACTAATTAAGCTTCTTAAAAGGATAAAGATTTTAAGCATGAACCGTTAAAAAAGCTTCTAACTTTAATACTTTTATGGAGATGAAGTGTAATGATTGTTACTCTCTTTCAATCCCACACTTATCGAAGCACAAACTAGAGGTTGCGTTGGAATCCTGAAGCAGCTCATCGCCCCACCGGAATAACCAGAGCAATCTGGTTGCGGCCGCTGTGAATTTCTCCCGGGGATACAATTGCCGGAGAAATCAAACCCGAAACTAATCCTGGAGCATTCGGAGCTAAACCCAGAGAAGAAGTTGAAAGAAACAGTGAGGTTTATCAAGTTCCTTAACGAACAAACCAAATCGGGAACCTCGCCGGAGAATTTGTTGTGCGCAAGATTCAAAACTTCAATCGCCGACAAGCAAGAGATCGTATCGGGAACATGACCCATCAGTGAATTGTAGCTGACGTCAAAGACTTCAATTTCCGAGAACAATCCAACAGATTCCGGTATGCAACCGGTTAACTGGTTATTTAAGAGCAAAACCTCTTTCACTCTCGATCCTGTGAGGCCAAAACTCGTCGGAATTTCGCCGGAAAATCTGTTATTAGCGAGATTGATCACCGAAGCCGGAGAATTTCCAAGATTGCTGGGGATTTCTCCGTCGAATTGGTTGTTATTGAGGAAAATTGCGTCTAACCGCTTGTTGAAAAGCTCTTCAGGGACAAAACCTGTGAAATCATTAAAGCGGAGATCGAGGTAAACCAAATTGGGAATGTAGATTGTGATTGAAGGAAAAGGACCAGAGAGTTTATTGTTGCTGAGATCAAGCTCTTGTAGAGAATCTAGGGATTTGAAAGAATCTGGGATTTGGCCTGAGAATCTGTTACTGTTGAGATGGAGAATAGTGAGGTCTGAGAGTAAAGCGAGGTCTTTGACAATGGTGCCTTTGAGATTTGCATGGTTAAGATCTATGGCGGTTACAGATTGACCAGAACAGAAAATCCCTTTGTAAGAACAAACATCTGATCCTACCCATGTCTTTAGAACACCAGAAGGATCCTCTGTAATGGAGGATTTCCAAGCTTGAAGAGCACCGTAAGCTACACTAACACTGTTAGGAGCTAATCCCGGAACAGCATTATGATTACCGTCGTTGATTCCGCCGCCAATCCAAACGCCACCACCACTTTCGCCGCCGATTCCCACTCCAACACCACCTCCTACACCAAAAGAAGCATCTGTCTGTATCAAACCACCCAGAAACAGGAACAAACACAGAAGCTTGAAGACGCCGCCTTTCTTCTTCTTAGACATTTTCATCTTCAAAGTTAGTAGCTTTCCTTAAGAGCTGACACTTAAGGAAAGAGAATGAACAGTGATTGTTTCAGTGGATTAGTGAGGTTTGTGTGTGTGTGTGTGTTAGAGAGAGACACACAGAGAGATAGAGAAGGAGAGATTACGAAAACAGAGTGAATGTGGTTGGAAGAAGCATTGATGATATGAGGACAAGATTATCAAAAAAAAGAGAGTTTTAATTTGTTCTTTGTGTTGTTATGTCACATTTGCCTTTGCTTTGTCGAGTTTACTGTTTATGTTCAACTGATGATTGCATAAATCATATCACGGGTTCAACTTCTTTTACTTCATTGTTCTACTTTTTCAAACTTCAATGCATAAAACTATACACAATACCGTAAAATATTGGATCACATGTTTTGAACTGTAAGAAGATTCTTACATTTGTCACTTTTAACAAAACTAGTTTTGTCCAATGTATAGGTTGAGACCCAAAGAACCATTTGTAATGAATGCAGTATGTTTTCTTGTTTTTCAATTTCACATGACCGTTTCTGATTATTTAGTTTGGAATTTTTCAACCTTACAAAATAAGTTACTAGCAATTGATAAACAACAAATATAATGGTTTTAAGTTCTACCTGCGATACAAAGTTCTAATAAATTGTGGGTCGTTTAGACAGATGTAATCAAGAATGTAATAATAAATGAAAAAATAAAACTGAAGATCTAGATGAGGCTAATAAATAAGAAAAGCTATAGCTTGTGACAGTGTTGTTGACTTGCCGGAGAGATTTTTTGGGGGTGTGAGAAACTTTTAACTGCATCACATGGAATGGCACAAATACGTGTGTGTGTCACCATTTAAAGAATTTTATTTAATACTACTAGCTAGCTGCATTTAATCCAAATATTTTTCAAATGCAATTATTGAGAGGAATACTTATATTCCACAATAAATTACATTACTTGATCAAGCTAAAATAAGTAAAAAGGAATTACAAAATTTTGATTCAAAACAATGTAACAAATTATTGGAAAAGCATGAAACTCATATCTCAAAAGTAGATGTGAGAGTTAACTAATGCTAGCAAAACGCTAGATTTTGAGAATTCACATGAAATTACACCTGTTAGGGCCCCATTAAGCCCATTTACTTAACACAAATGAAGTTACGCCAGTTATGGGCCCATTAAGCCCAATTACTAGTTCTTGGGGAGAATTCATTTGGAAACGATTTAGTTAATTTGTTTTGGATAACTTGATTTGTAAACCTAATTATTTGTTGTATAACATATAAAAGCATTATATAAAATATTTCAATAGTACAAAAAAAAATCATAAAATAATATTTGTTCTATAATACCATTTTGTCATTTGTTAATTGCAAATTGATTTTTTATCATTTTCAAATTTTACTCTCTGTCTAGTAATAATGGGTTCACATGAAAAGTAAACAAACAGGCATAAGAAAAGGGAGATAAAACTGATTCTTAGAGTCCATATAAAGACGGACAATGCAAATTTGTTTACTAAAAGAATAGATAATTAGTACAAATATAAGTATATAAAGTACGAGAAATGGTATAAATTTTGAATATTGGTACGTCAAGAAAAAGATTTCGAGTTCAAATATACAACGGGAAATCGAATCCAATTGTCGGAGAGTAAAATTATACTTATTGAAAAGAAAAAATAAGAAATAAAGGTAAATATTGTCTGTTTGTTAATCTTTATTCCAAATTGCAAATCTGACTATAGCAACAACAAAAAAAGAGACTCACGTGTTATCTTATCTCTCCCAATATTGATTTAGGGTTTTCAACAAATCAAGTTAGAGAATTAACTTGTAAACCTAATCTCTAGCTTGGATCAATATTTGATTATCTGCTATCTTAATCTACATTATTTTATTATAGAATGTATAAAACCGAGATGAAACTTTTTATTTATCGATCATTTAACACTTTTTCAATAGATGATTCTGTCAACTTATTTAGGTGAATAAATATAAATTTTTCGAGAAGCAAATAACTAAAATATATGAATTTGTGAGCATATATATATAACGATGAATTAATTAGGCCGTTATAAAGGTCATTTGATAATATGCTGGAAGACGAGCGGAATATGGAATATATATAAACAGAACGACGCATCAAATAAGGTTCGAGTGTAAATACACACATATACATTATATATATATATATATATTTATATTTATATAGATAAAATTAAAGAGTAAAGAGACCAAACATAAACATATATAGACAAGTGCTTTTGTAAAATGACATTACTTCTTCTTATATTCTTTAGGTATAGATTCCATGATTCTACAATTCAAAACACATTTCAATTTCAAATGTTCGAAGGGGAATCAATTTTTGGTTCACTTGTTGTAAATCTTTCCTCTCTTGCTTTAAGCCAACCCAAACTCACACAATCAAAATGTACTCTTACTTATATGGTTTTCAAAAATTCACTTTTAAGTTGTTTTACGAAAAGAAAAAAATATTATCAATTTGATTTGAAACTAATTAATATTAGATGATTTACCATCAAACTGACCTATATATAATGTATAATTGTATCAGATTATAAGTGATCACTTGGGTTTCACTACATTGGATTAGCAAAAGGAGAAAAACTACTCTCTTTTTATAAGTGACTTTGGTTTAGTGGCTTTCTTTAAGAGAGATGTCATGTGTTCAAATTACTTGAGATGAGTGATTTACGCCTTAAACATGGTATTATCAACGGTTGGTTCCGTGCATTGGGGGAGATTACGGGTCAAAAATCCAGAACTCCAATGGTTTATC
>WJSH01006781.1:181307-222862 GCA_009757365.2 Lepidium campestre | reverse complement strand
ATTCTTGATGTTCTTCATTGATTCGTTTCATCTTTTTTTTTTTTTTTTAATTTAAAAAATAACATTTACAAGTGACCTAAACTGAGAAAAAAGGTGAATAGAATTTAATTTTTAAAATAAATGAAAGAGAAAAGGAATATTACTTACTGGTTTGCCTTCAAGCTTGTGACCGCAGCTTGGACACTTCTTGGATCCACAAAGTTGATGTTCTTCGATCTTGGCATCGATTATGTCCGAACCAGTCACCGAATTACCAACAAGATTACTCTTGTTCATCTCGATCTCTAATTTTCTTCGATCAATCTCCACTTATGCTTCAGCTGTATGTAGGTGTAAAGATAATAACAAAGTTCTTCCGATCATATCCGAGAGTTGAAATAGATGTATATATATGTAGAGAAAGAGAGAAGATATGAATAAACCCTGTATAATAATAGAGAAGAAACCACTGATTTTGAGGGGAGACAAGACAAAAGAGGGTTTTTCTTGAAAACCTAACCGACACAAGAAGAAGACAAAGTAAGAATTTATGGGGAAAAAACCCCCCAAATTATGCTAAAAGAAACAAACTTGGTCGAGCAGAATAAGATCTTGGACAGTACTGCAAATCAGGAAAGGGAGAAGAGAGAAGAGAGATAGAGGGACCAAGTTATAAACGACGAAGGTAGAGGAGAAGAAGAGAAAGTGTGAGAGTTTGGGATGTGAAAGGTATAAAAATTAATTAATGAAAACATAGGAGAGATTGTTTTTGAGAGAATTATAATAAAGTATATAATTGTATATCTAAAACTTTAACTGAAGAAGTAAGCGAGAAAAAGGAAAAGTTGGCTCTGAAACCCATTCACTGACCCACCCTTTTTATTTTGCCTTTGCTGTTTTAAGAAGCCGCTATCAGTTTCTCTAGCGGTTTGTTTTCTTTTTTATATCTCAATTTTATATATTTCTATATCTTTATATATATGTAAATCAGTACCTTGTATGTGTACGCATATTCCTTAAAACATCGAAAATTCACTACGTATTTTATGTTATATATATTGTATCACCTTTATGGATATATTTGAGTTTCTTGTTACAACAAAGAAGAAGTCAAGTTCTATTGCTATAAACAAACTTTAACAAAGTTTTGTACGTTTTCAATGATAAAACTTCAAGAATTGCATATTGCAATATGTATATATTGAAATTTTCAATGGATAGTATTATAAAAGTATCATATATATAGTGATTTAAGTATATTAACAGTATGGATTATGCACCGACAGATTCTCATGACCATAATCTTATGATCAAAATATCGTTTCACAGTAATATATAATTACGTCATTCTACTTTTAATTACACAAAAATACATTGTAAGATCAACGTTAGTATAGTCTACATAAAACCTTCTAATAACTTCTAAATACTGAAGTAATTGAGCAACTTTGAATTCATGCGACATTAAAAACAGAAGACAATAAACAAAAAAAAGTAAAAAAGAAGAAGAGAAAAAAAAAAAAAGACGAGAAGAGGAAGAGAGATCACATGGGCATCGAGCTGGAGGAATTGTGATAATTATTCTTATTTTTATTTTTTTTCACTTTTGTATTATTTAAATTTTAATTCTAATTTTTCTGCAGAAAGGAATTAAGAGGTTGCTTGATAAGTAAGGCAATTTGAGCAGTGTTACCCATCATATGGACCACACCATATCTCATTTTTCTTATTTTTCTTATAATTTTTCGTATTTTGTACTTTTTTTAAACACATGTCTATAGTAATGTGTATAAAAGCGAATAATTTTTTAAAAATGATTTTCTTTTTATATTATTATACATATGGTCTTCTTGAAAATCCGTTTACGTTAGCATGAATTATGAAAATCATGGCACCTAGACCTTTTTTACATTTGTTTTAAATCAGACAATAGTTTGCTTTTCCCATAAACAAATGTTTAATGAAGTAATCCTAAAAAGAGTACGATTATCAATATAAATACTTTTTCTCAAAACTTACTTAATGTACGCATTTTACGATTCCATAATACCCTAGATTTATATATATATATATATATATATATATACTTTATGGCCATATGACCTAATTTCTCTAATGTATAAAGTAGAAGAAGCATGTATTGTACACTAAAAATCTGACCGAATTGAGGTTACATTTTTATTTCTATAAACTAGAACATATTTTATACAAAAATTAAAATATATATATATATATATATATATCCAAAATATTATAAATTTGCTGATTTTCGGTCAAGATGTATTTGAAAATTTTGATTAGAAGCGGTTCAATATAGAAAATGAAAGGTGTAATAAGGTAATACGGCTTTTATGATGTATGAATAAAGATTAATGTAGCCCCCACAGTTTATGGGTCCATCTTAATTGAGTTTGAGATCTTTCAATTGGAGTGGAGTTTTAGATCTTGCAACTCTCTTCCAGCTTTTTTTTTGTTTTTATATCTATAGTTCTACAATTACAATAAACAACCAAAAAGATATGTTTCATGTAACATAACATGAATTGTTTAGCGTGAGCACAATTGAAATAGGTGTAATAATAATATATGAGATATATATATCAATGGTTTAATTCAAGTTGTAACTTTATCGTTCAAACTTTTTAGTTTATTAAGGATTCAAAAAGACGATCCCAATCCCAACGGCAAAAAAAGAGGCAAATTCCTATATTTATAATGGTGTATATAAATAGAATACCAGTTATAATTATATTTATTTATTGAAATCAAAGAAAATCGAAAATATATAGAGTCAAAGAATGAAATCATGGAGGGGCCAAAGACATGTTTTGAATAAAACATATAGATGCCTATCATTGCATCTTTGTCTCCGTATTATCATATCTTTTGCCATAATTTTTGTTTTATTTATTTTTTCTCTATATAAAATTTCGATAAATCTATAAACACACAAAGATTTTAGCCTGAAGACAAGTTAGGTCACCTATATAATGGCTTCTTTTATAGTTGTCATGAAATTAATGGGCTTAAGAGCTTACATTTGTAAGGCCCATTTAAGTAAGATTTGAAGTTTCTATATTTCGTGGGCCGGACGCACTAGTTTGTAACCCTTTAATTTATATAATTTTTAGTAAAAATAAAAACATGCAAGAGAAAGCTAGCATCTTACATGCCATATCCTAAGATATTTTCATAAACACACCAACTCCAATAGAATCAGTCTTTTAAATTAATTATTATACACATCCTACATCTTTCTACAATTCTAAATTTGACCCTTCAATTATTGAAATGGTCAATTTTTCTCCAAAGTGAAACCTTCTCTTCTTAAATGATCTTTTGTATTGACTCTTCTCGTCTTTAAAATCATAAGCCACAAAAAGCTTGCCACTTGTTCACTAGCCTCTTCATCTAAACATTCACCACAAGCTCGTGATGGTTTAATCTGCTTCCTCCTCTCTTCCATAGCCATCTGGGTTTCGTCTTCTTCTTCCTCAATTTATTGAAAGGTGAATCTTTTTCATTTTTCTAATTTTACAATATTTTTTGGTGAAAAAATAATATGAAGTCAAAGACCGAGTAAGCTGTTTTTGGGTTCCTTCTATTTAGGAATAAGGTCGATGGATGATAACATTTTTCTCCGATTTTCCATTGTATGGATTCGTTTAGATTCCGATCATATTTAGGTCGGAGCACGCCGTTTGAAACCGATCATCATCATTCATTAGGGCTTTCAATTCCAAGAATTAGTAGGAAATATCGATCATTGAGCATCAATTCAGGTCTCGGTCTGATTGTTACGCTCTCGGATAATCAGACATTCGAGTCTCCGACAAGATTGGTTATGGCATCTTCTGTTCCAAACTCGGACCGGAAGATCGTTACTGGTCCCGCCGGTTATGTTCTCGAAGACGTTCCTCATTTCTCCGATTACTTCCCTGATTCTCCTGTAAGCTCTCTGGCTTTTAATTTCAACTCATAGGTGAATTCTGAAAATGCGAGCGGGAAAAGTCTGAAACTTTACAATATTGGCTTTTCAAAGTTACCTTCTTTTCAATTTTATTTTAAATATCTGTTAACAGTTTCTTTATTAGCCGAAGTTGTAATGATCGCTTCTCTGTTTTTATCAATTATTTGTGTATGTGATGCTTCAGACATATCCAAATCCATTACAAGAAAACGCTGCTTACTCAGTTGTTAAGTAAGTTACCGTTTGCTTACTTACTTCAGGAAACTTAACTTTCTTTCCTTGTAATTGAATCAATAGCTTATTCAACTCCGAAATGTGTAAAGCTTCATAACTGATCAAATCCAATGTGTTTTCAGGCAGTATTTCGTCGATGATGATGACACCGTTCCTCAAAAGGTAAGTAAAGTAATCTCTCCTTTAGCCATTCGCACTTTGTTTATTTGTATCTCGTTAGTGAAGATTTGGTTTTCGCCTTTTTGCAGATAGTCGTTCATCTTGACAGTCCTAGGGGAATACATTTCCGCCGTGCAGGACCACGTCAAAAGGTATATTTCTGACTTTTTGTATCCAAAGAATCTATGGTTGAGAAAGTGAGCGTTGATGAAAATTTTTGTTTACTCAGGTTTACTTTGAGTCAGATGATGTACTTGCTTGCATCGTTACATGTGGCGGTCTGTGTCCTGGCATTAATACTGTGATCAGAGAGATAGTTTGTGGATTATCTTACATGTATGGTGTCAAGAGAATCCTTGGAATTGATGTAAGTCCCATTGCTTTGGTTATTGTTCAGCAAGCATTATTCTCCATTTTCCAACTCAGTATATTAATCTCGTGATCAAGTATGGTTCCAGGGAGGTTACAAAGGATTTTATGCGCGAAACACAATCCATTTGGACATAAAAACTGTGAATGATATCCATAGAAGTGGAGGAACCATCCTCGGGACATCAAGAGGCGGCCACAACACCACCAAGATAGTAGATAGTATTCAAGATCGCGGGATTAATCAGGTTCTTATATTTACTTAATGCAAGAATGAATCTGCGGTATTACATATAAATAAAGTAACATGCTCGTTTGTTGTGGTATTTCATCAGGTTTATATTATCGGTGGAGACGGATCACAGAAAGGAGCAGCTGCTATATTCGAGGTAGGCAGATCTTCTTCTGTTCAATACATTGGGTTGGTTATTTCTTTAATGACTGTTTCTGCAGGAAATCAGGAGACGTGGTCTTAAAGTTGCGGTTGCTGGAATCCCCAAAACAATTGACAATGACATTCCTGTAAATCTCTTTTCCTCAATGGTTTTGACTTTTTGGTATTGTATCATAGTTTCTTATGGCTGCTTGAATTGTTTTTTGTTAATACAGGTTATTGATAGATCATTTGGGTTTGACACAGCTGTAGAAGAGGCACAACGTGCTATTAATGCAGCCCATGTTGAAGCTACAAGCTTTGAGAATGGTATTGGTCTTGTGAAGTTAATGGGACGGTACAGTGGTAAGCAGTTTCCCAAGACTAAGTAGTTTTCACCAAGTTTAGATGAGCACTGGAGAGATGTTTACATATTTTCTAAGGGTTTTTGCAGGATTCATTGCAATGTATGCAACTCTAGCCAGCCGAGATGTGGACTGTTGCTTGATCCCGGAATCTCCATTTTTTCTTGAAGGCCCAGGCGGCCTTTTTGAATTTATTGATAAACGGCTAAAGGAGAGCGGTCACATGGTGATTGTGATAGCAGAAGGCGCGGGACAAGATCTGTTGTCTGAAAGCACAGTAGAGTCCACAACTCTCAAAGATGCCTCTGGAAACAAACTTCTACAAGACATTGGTCTATGGATCTCTCAAAGGATTAAGGTTAACATATTGATTATTCCTGGAAAAATAGAGGACTTTCTTGAGAAAAAGACAGGGAAAATGATTTGCTTTCCTTTCATTTCTTCAGGACCATTTTGCCAAGAAGATGACCCTTAACCTCAAATACATCGGTATAGATATCTTATGAGTTCTTCTTTTTCGTGTCTGCGGAAAATGATAGATAAAGATTTGTTTTGGTTTCTTTCAGATCCAACCTACATGATACGGGCTGTTCCGAGCAATGCAGCAGACAATGTATGCTGCACGCTATTAGCTCAAAGCGCGGTTCATGGAGTGATGGCTGGTTACAATGGCTTCACCGTTGGGCTTGTCAATGGCAGACATACTTACATTCCCTTCTACGTGAGTCTCAGTGTATCAAAATTTCCAAATTTTTAATCCCGTTTTAGGGTGAAATATCCATTGCAGATCAACCTCAGCATCTCTTATTGTGTAGAGGATTACGGAGAAACATCACAAGGTGGTGATCACTGACAGAATGTGGGCGAGGCTTTTGTCTTCAACAAACCAGCCGAGTTTCATGAGACACGACAAAATCGAGTCAAACCAGTTGGCTGGTGAAGCAGGGACCATGAAATGGTGAACCTCTCTGTCCGAAAAGCATTTGTTTTGTGTTTCACTTGAGGAGATCTTTGTTTGGAAGTAAGGTTTCTTTATTTTGATAGAAGCTTTTCAAAATGTTTTATAATATTCTTCAAGCAAAAAGAAGAGAGATAACCCCTTGTGAGAATAATGTAACAATTCTTGGTTTGATTTTACTCTTTACCAAATCTGTAATTTACGATGTGTAATCAAATCTATCTATAGTCTTGTAATCAAGATAGTAATGATATAACATCCTCTCATGTCGTCTCAATAACAACTTTACTTCTGTATGCATTTCAGTCAATCTTTGAAGCTCATACAACTTTGAATAAACTATACATGATTGACAATGCCAGAATGGAACTTGAATGAGGAAATGAATGAGTGATTTATGATGAAATCAAACTGCAGCAGGCTTCCCATCTTTTCTAGGATCACTAACTGCGGTGAGTAAGCCCTTGAACTGTTTTGATTTCTTTCCAATTTTCCTTCCAATTTCAAGAAACATCTCTGCTTCTTCTTTTTCTTCCTCGAAATTCTGAACGATAAGTTGAACAATAGCTCCACCTGATAGAGCCGTGAGTTCATGTTTCCTATCTGCCAAAAACATTTTAGTACCTTCTGCAATCCCTATGTGATCGCCATTGATTGTGGTGAAGTTCTCATACTGAACAAGATTCGGTATTAACTGCAACAACAACCAAAAAGCAATGAGTATTTCATTTTGAATGTTAGTACAAATCAATATAGATGATTTTTTTACCTTATGATAAACTCTGGCACTCTCTACCGCTTCCAAAGGTTTCATCTTTAACACAAAGCAATTGAGAAAGACTTGAATCACAGCCGGAATTATATGCATTCCACCACTTCCTCCAAGTGCTGCCACCAACTCACCGTCCTGCAACACAAAAACAATTCCAGGTCTTCATATTTTCAACTTTTGATTTGGTAGTATCATTTGAGTCATAGACGACAAGAAAATATTGAAGGTAATACCTTGGTAATAACGAGAGGTGTCATAGAGGACAAAGGTCTCTTGTTTGGTTCAATGTAATTTGTAGGTGCCGGAGGAAGCTTGTCAGGAGTGATTTCAGTGGGTGCGGAGAAATCATCCATCTCGTTATTGAGTACAATTCCGGTGGAAGGTGATAAAACTCCAGCACCAAAAACGTAATTCACGGTTGTGGTCATGGACACAGTGTTTCTATCCGCATCCACAATGCAGAAATGACTCGTCCCTTGGTCCCTCAGTTGGCTCCACCGGTGCAAATAGTACTCAGGAGGGAATGTCGTATTGTCGAAAATCCTCTTCCTGATTTCTTCTGCGTGAGTCTTCGAGAGCATTTGGTTCATAGTGTTAGTTATGTTAACAAACTTAGGGTCTCCAAGATCCATCCGAGCCGCAAACATATGTTTCATTGCTTCGATCAAACGATGCAGCCCAAGATCCTTTCCTGAAGCAGTGTAAAGGTTCGAATAACTATCCAATATATTCAAAACCATCGGAAAACCAACTGTTCCACTCGATGGAGGTGGCATTCCATGAATTGTATAACCCATAACATCAACCGACATTGCATCACTAACTCGAACTTTATAACTTCTTAGATCATCCATTGTTATGATCCCTCCTGCCTTTTTAACATCGTTAACAAGCTTCTCCCCAATTGTTCCGTTGTAAAAAGCTCCTGGTCCTTGCTCAGATATCATCTCAAGACTCCAAGCTAGTTCTGGATTATAGCAAGTCTCACCAGGTTTCAAAACCTGTCCATTTCGTGAAAAGACATTCCGCAAACCCTTGTCTTCAAGTATCATCGAAGCGTGGCTCGCTATGGCCCGTCCTAGATACGGAGCCACCACAAAACCACCTCGAGCTAGCTCAATTGCTGGCTCAAAAAGTGATTTCCATGGAAGACGGCCATACCGTTTCCAAGCCTCGTAAAGTCCAGCTATCTCTCCTGGAACTCCCATCGACAATGCGCCTCTGGATTTCGCATTCGCATCATTCTTATACATATCCTGAATCAATTCACAAGCGAACACATTATATTATTAAAAACCAAAAATCAAGAACGATTTTTGTGGAAAAAGTTTCTTACTTTAGAAGCAGCTAATGGAGCAGTTTCTCTCATGTCAAAAGCCTCAGCTTTGGAATCTTTCTGCGAGCTAACAATCAAGAAAGATCCACCGCCGATTCCACTCGACATTGGATTAACAACACCGACGCATAAGGTAGTAGCCACAGCAGCATCCACAGCGTGGCCGCCTCTTCTGAGGACAGAAGCACCAATCTCAGAGCACCGGCCGTCATCAGCCGCCACAACGCCGTTCTCTGACTCAACCACGTCACTGACTGTTCCATGGCTAAGAAGACTCTGTTCGGTTCCTCGCCTTGACAACAGATTTTTGATGTTGTCGCTAAAGCAATAACCTATGATTTTTCAGAAGAAAAAAGTCAACGGCTTTTCAGTAGCCTAGTAAAAAAATATCGTGTCATCTTTAATTAGTAAAGCTAGTATCGGATCATATAATTGTTCCTCGATTATTGGAATTAAAAAAGGATAGAAAAAAAACCTGAGATTCCGACAAGAATCAGAAGCAGAAAAAGAGCAATCTTTAGATTTCGTCTCTGTTTCTTCTTCTCCTCCTCTCTGGGAGTTTCATGGTCGATGCCCAGAAGAGGATCCGCGATAGTTGCGTGACCCATCTTCAATCTTTAACTTTTTTTCACTTTCAATCAATGAAGGAGATGAGAAAAGTGAGTGAACGGAGTCGATGAAGAGTTCTTTTTTTTCCGATTTCATAAAAGAAAAAAAAAACAATTTGTTTTAGTTAAAGAGTGCGATTCCAAGTTGGTGTTTGTTTCGTATATATGGAAGTAAGTTGGTGATTGGCAGTCAAATAAGAACATATTTTACACGCTACAGTGACTTATAAAAAGGTTTGTTAGGTCGTTACGTTATCACTTATCACGCACTGTTTCAAAAAACAAAAGCTAATCAATTTAATTGTTATTAATTTATTATGCGTTTCCTTGTTTAATTGATATTCGCAAATAGCTGCTTCCTACGTAGGCGTGTGAATCAGAGCTAACCCATATCATTTAACCCATCTTATTACGGATTATATTTAATTACGTTCTTTTGCAGATTAACTCGTTATAATCTATGAGTTTTAAACTAATAACCCTAATTTACCCTGTATTATATATGAGGATTTAGCGGGTTAACCCGCTAACCCAAAATATTTGTGTAGGTAAGTTATAAAAAACAATATAAAAATTAAATATCTATAAATTAAGATTAATAATCATGCAATAAGTAAATCATTTTCGATTCAAAAATACAAATAAATAGTTTGAAAAGTAAGCAAACATTATTAGTTAACTAGAAGTTTAAATTGAAAATTGATTTGAGCAAACAACATATCTAATTTATTAAGCAAAATTAAGAAAACAGTATTCTAAGAAATTTGAAAATAACATGTATTGACATATCCTTATAAATTTAAGCCTCAGTGAACTCATTTACAAAGACCTATGAATATTGAAAAATTGACTAAAAAAAAATAAAAAACTAAAAGAAATATAAAACATTATAATTAAAATAGAAATAAAGAACATGTATATAAAATGATCATACAAGGTGATTAAATATTATAAAACCCGTGGGTTGACCCATTGTTCATACGGATTTATCTTACAATACCCGCTAAATCATAATAGGCCGATCCATAATACTCGTTTTTTTTGAGTCATAAAAATATGAATCTTAACCCACTCCATATTTTGATATGAATTAGGTGTAATCTGCGGTTTTCAACGACACCCGTACGTACTAGCCATTGGGCCTATAAACTTATTTATATTAACCCAACAATAGAAATAGTTCTAATGAGATCCGAGAATCGAGAAATTTGGAAAAAAATAAATATTAATTTTACATAAGATGATTGGATTTTGATACATAATATTTTGAATGATACATGAATTGAATAAGAGCATCGCAAATCTCTCCCTTCTGATACAGTATAACCACTGAAATCTTTATACTAATTCACCATTTTAGCTTCGCTGGAAAATACTGCATGGTAAAAAAAAACCACCAACATGATAACTATCAGAACAACATGAAAAAGAAGTACTTGACATATTATAAAAATGTACAAAAAATATGTTTCAAAATTATATACATATAAGGTTTTTTGAAATAGAATTATAAGTTTCTCTTTAATACCTTGTTGATAAGGGAAATATAGTAAGGCTTTACTTGTTCGATATCTACGTGAACTTTACTCTTGCTGTATAGATCGTATTTGCTGCAACATCATCAATTTTTGTATGTTAGAATATTAGCTAAAGAATTATCCATTTGTTTATAAAGTAGTGAAATATTCTTCTAACTTGAATATATGAAGCCATTTGAGATTCTTTCTGTCTTCATTGTTCATCAAGTGTGTGTAGGCCCCCGCCTTGTGTAGTGCTGCAAATTTTCATAATATATTAGTAATGATAATATTTTTGTGGACCATATAACATAAAGACCAAAAACAAAATTGATACAAATAAAGATTGAATACGTACGATAGAAGGAGTGATATCGAACGATGAATAAGGCTGCGTGAGGCAATGTTGTGCCATTCTCTTTGGCCACCTATTTCATTTAACACAAAAGTAAAATATATATATATGTATTAGACAATTCTATTACATTGTAAAAGCCAAAAGTATACAAAGATTGAATTTATTACCATGTACATGTAATCATCATGACCCCATGACATGAGTACATTATCCAATCCACATCCTTCATTGTAAATGCCATTTTTTGTGTTGTAGCTTGAGTTTTTGTAATCAGGGTTCTCTTTGAAATACTGCAAATGAATATAAATAAATAAAGAATCTGGTTACGGTGATAAAAAAAAATTCTTAAAATTCTTAATTAAGGTACGATAGAGATATATAGAGTTCTTGCCTTGTGGTGAATATTGGCATCATCAAAGGCACATCCAACGGGAAACGTATCGCCTATCAAACATTAAATCAAAAAATTTACAAACTAATTATTCTTTAAAGTTATTAATATGCAAGAAATAATAATCTGAAAATAATACACACCGACGACTGCCCATTGCGGAAGACCTCCAAACTCCGGTAGTAATAGGACTTTTCCAAGATCTAAAAAAAAGAGAAAGATGTATTATTATTGAACCAAACGTGTGACAATAAATTTCAATAAAATGTGGATAAGATGTATTAATAATACCATGGATAAGAGCAGTAAGATGGAGCCAATCCTCATTTGGATAATCTCTACGAATAGCTTCTGCAGATTGAAGAAGGTGTTGGATTTGTGGTTCATCCAAATCAGGATCACTGTCGTCCACAACATTGTTCAATAGCTCACAACATTCCCATATACTCATTTCCATCTTGTTCAATTTTTTGTATTCTTCTCTCATTTTCTTTACCTGCCAATGTTCTTAATAATTAGGTTATCTTCTAGCCGGAAAATAAATATCGATCACTAGTCTAACTTTGGGTTTTCTGATGATATAAATTGCTTACAAAATCATAACTTTGGTGGATATGTTGCATCCTATAGAATTCCTCAACTCCTTGTTGTCTTTGACTAGCAACATTCTCATAATCCCTGATCAAAGGTAATGGGAGAGGTTCATTAAATACAAAAATGATTCAAAACTAATTAGATTCAATCTTATGAAGATACAAACCTGAAAGCATGTCCCATGAAATTGATATCAAGAGCATCAAAACCATCACATGCCTTAGATTTTGGAACCATAAATCCTCCATCCAATACCAATTCTTCTTCCTTCTCCTCTCCCATTTTCTTTTCCTCCACTCTTGAATCTACTACACAACAATAATCATCAATTTTTACATGAAATCTTCATTTCAGAATCGTAAATGTAAATTAAGGATTAATCGTTACCGGAAACAAATTGCTCGATCGAGATAGTCATGATCTTCTTGACCAAAAAACACAATAACAGTTTGGTATGAAAATTGAATGTAATGAGTAAAAATAAGCTTTGTTTGTGTGTTTTAATGTTGAGGAAAATTTTGATGAAGGAGAAAAGAGAAATGATAAGCTATTTATACGAATCTCATGAAAGGTCTTTCTCACCTTCTCAATCCCAGCTAAGCTCGTGTCCATGATTAACACGTTAGCAATTTATCTGTTTTATCTTATCTTAAACAATCTTAAAAAAATTTGTAATATGACGCAATAATTTGTTATCAGGAAAAGTTTTTTTTTGGATGAGAATTTATCTTTTATTTTCAACAAACTTTTATGAACTCTGTGACCAAAGAGTCACAGCCTTGTAATTTCTTTGCATTTTGAATTTGAAAACCCTTAAAATGTGGATGAATTAAACATTAGAGGGGAGAGAATAGATAAGGATAAAAATCTAAAACGAGGTATGTGAAAACCCTTTATATTTTCTTGCATTATTAACTAATATATTTTTATGTAATATTTAATATATACACAACCTTAGTAAGCTCTGAATGGGCCGAAAACTTAAAGATTCGACTCGTTATTTTTATGTGGGTTGTAATTGGGCCTAAATCTTAAAATATCCACGACATCATGTCCTATAGATCCTAATAACGTCAACGTTATAAATCTTAAAACTGTTGTGATTCAGAGTCTGAATCTAACTCAATAAAAAGAAGTTAATGACAGTACAAAATGAAAAGCGATTAGTTTAAGATAAAAATCATTGACTTTGTAGTTTTTGTTAATGGTTGAATAATATAAAGTCATATAGTAGTGTAACAGAACTGTAATTACTCACGAGTACTTTACTGTTTTTTTCAACTTCCCTCTCTGCAATGCCAATTATTTTGTCTATTTGCATTCATTACGACTTTTTTTTCCTGATCAGATATTTGATTAGTACTATTATTATTATGTGATTTATTTTCTAATTTTTTCTTGTTTTTCTCCATGATAGTACGCATCTCCAGAAATTACTTATTTACTTCGTCAAATCAAACAAAAGTTTTAGAAGAGCACCACCGTCCAATTTTATGTCGGAAAATTACAAGGATTCATAAGTTTTTCGTACTAGACAAAATGAAGAAAAGACTAGTAGATGAAAACAAAATGATTTAGAAAATTTCTCTTAAACAATGTCATTAAAACCCAATATACCTATCAGTTTTTTTTATTATTTAAACACATCAAAAATCTGATGATTAAACCCTAAAATATTTACCTCTATGCATTGATATAAAAAAGTTTGTATATTTGGACCCATCGTATATAAATGTCATTTTCAATTCAGACTTGGTAACACTTGAAGTGAAATGGAAGGGACATGATTTGGCTCCATCTAATCGAGTGCTCTATTCTTTTTAGAGTTGATTATCTATGAAACCACAAATTAAGAAAAAAAAATCACCAAAATGTTAAATGACCATATGATTTGTATTAATTAGAGAAGGTGACAAAATTATATGACGACTTCTCTAATTAACAGTCAAATCTGGTCTCAATCTGCAGAAATTAGACAAAGTGACAAATATATGTGACGACTTACCTAATACAGTATTTAACAGTGGAATGAAGTTTTAATTTGTAGCTAATTAGTAGAAAAATTAATAATAATAAATGTCGTCTTTCTCAATATATAAAAGTTATCTTTGGTGAACCCGATTGAACCAAATAAATTAACTTGGTTTACTCTTCGGTAAAAACCCAACAATGCATTGTTGATGATGACACGTGGTAAGATCCTAACGAGAGGTTAAAAGCTCTGGCGTCTCGTGGACACGTAGGTGGTCAAAAGCCATAAAGAGATAGCCACGTGTACATTTCCGTACCTTTTTCTGTGAGCAAATTAGTAATTTAGATCTCGTAAATATTCTTTTGTCGGGACGTGTAAAGTAGTTAGTAGTACTGTTTTACGGTGGAACGACACGTGCTTCAATATTAAGACACGTATCCGCAATGTTGAACGGTGTCACGTGACTTTGAGGCAGATCATGTGATCTTTTCTTCTATTGAGATTTCATAATCCCTCTTATGGTAATATCGAATGGGACGAATCTAACAGATTTATTATTATTTCTTTATAACCATATAAAGTATTTTTACTAATTGAAGATATTTGTAGAAAATATTCCGATTCGGTTGGTATTTTATGATATTAATTTTCTTTTCGTGTTTTCTTTTTTGTAACATCTAAAATTGATTTTTATATTTTCTTCAGAACGTCGGTTTGCTCTGGAAAACATTTCAATCAATATTCTAATATTCATTGTAATTGTTGGATACTAAACATTGATGTACCATACATAGAATAAAGTATTATTCGTGTTTGTACTTTTCTCATACATTATACATGTATCACCCATCCATGTTTTTTATCAACAATTAAATTGACAAAATCTTATCTATACTCTAAAATTTTCTTAAATTTTTAAACACTATTAATGTATAGACTATAGTTACATGACTTTCTATAACCAAATCCTCTAATGAAAAAACAAGGCAGATAAAACATGGTAAATATTGGTTCGTAAAAGACCTACAAATTTATAATAAAAATAATGAAATTAGTGGATAAGAGCAAGAAATAGTGAAACAAAAGTTGAGTAATTAAGGGGGAATAAAGGGGGGTCACGTAGTAGTCATGATCGTGGATAAAATATATATTAGAATAATTATGAAAAATGTTTGGTAGAATATAATTAAAAAAGTATTATATTAGAAACGTAATGAACGGTCAAGATGAATAGGGCATGCATGCATGATCTCTAATGCTTCCTTAAGAGGTGGCATTGTTATCATGTGTGATCTCGACGCGTGTACGTATTCACTCTTTACGTACATCACATGCACTTGCTCCTTTCCATTATTATAACATTCCGATCATACATATAATTGGCCTCCATTTATAATTTTAAACTGTCATAATTTGTTTTCAATTGCTTATAATCGAATGAAGCAATTTGGATCCGACAAGGAGTAACTACACGTTAATTCCTTTGCATTATAAAAACATTCCGAAAAGACACATAATTTGTGTCCTATATAATATAATGAAACTGTTGGAGGAATTAAGGTGAATAATATCTTAATTCTTGTAAGAAAATAATATATTGTACATTTGTTCCAAATGTGTCATATTCAAATAACGAAAATAAATCATATTTTTAGTTTTGGGAGTTTTAATGGATGTTCATAACATTATAAAATAGTTTTTTCTGCCAATAATATGATCGATATATAAAACAAAATCTTTAGCTTAAATATGTTTTAAACTCTAAACAATATCACGTGAAGCTATGTAGTTTTTTTTAAAATCGAATTCTAATAAGAAAAACAAAATAAATAAATATTTAATCATTTAACAAAAATAAGTTTTTACATTAACTTTTATTTGTCAAAAATTGGCTATTACATTAGTTTAAACGAAGCTAGTTATAGGTTGTTTCTACCCTAACCTGATTACACAATATATAGTTAGAGAATATTAACCAATAAAAGGGACAATGGAGGTGTAACCATGTGGTAATAATATTGATGTTGGAATCATTTTGGAATATTATTGTATGGTATGGTCGAGATGCTCGATGATAAAAGGAGAGTTAGGTACATAATTTTTGTTATATTATGGAAGAAAAAAAAAAGGAAAAGGTAAAAGTAAGAAATTGACATCTTAAAATATGTGGCTGATATTACTCAATGTGGAATTTGGGGGTCACATGGTTTCTTTTCTATCTACTCTCAAGAAATATACTCTTTCCACTTCTTAAAAATTGTATGTTCTTGAGTTTTCACTGCTTTTCAAAGTGATCAAATCGTACAAATGTATGTTTTAGAGTGTTCTTGAGTTTTCACACACTTTGAAACATTTAGATCCGACCAAAATAAATAAAAGAACCATTAGAACAAAAACCGTTTGGTTTTTAAAGTTAGTTAGTCAATTCATTTAAGGTTCACTAGTCTAGCTCTCGTGGGGAGTGTGTATATTTATTTTCTCATGATATTATATCTTTAACTCATTATAAAAATTTGACTTTAATTGTGTATATTATTAAATTTGACTTTAATTGTGTATATTATTAAATTTGACTTTAATTGTGTATATTATTAAATTGTGTATATAATGGTCCTTGACTTTTCTACCCGAAAAAAAATGGTCCTTCAGCCATGGAAATATTTGAAAGAAATAATTTTCCATTCACAAAAAAAAACATTGTTGAAATATACACTCTGGGTGTCTTTATATTTCCATTCCCATTCTTGGATCTGGTGTTACAAATATCTTATGTATTTTGTTTTCTTTGTGATTTTTATATGTGATTTATTTACTGATTTGAGTGTTAAAATGATTTCAGAAAGCATCTCAATAGTGAGTTTTCCCGACTTATATATTATTATATTATATTTAAAGAACTTTAACTTTTTTAGTGGTAAAATATGCACAGCTAGAACTACAAGACTAAACTATTTTAATTAACCAAAATTCTCCTTATTAAGCTATTGGACAAAAAAAAGGTAAGGCTGCCAAATATGAGTGTTGAATAAATTAAGTAAACGAATAAAAATCAAAAGACAAAAAAAAATCTATAAAAGTATTTGAAGTCCGTCTTTGGATTGGATTACATTTGCAAGTTGAGAGAAAGCTAAATGTTTTAAAAGAAGCATTGAATGAGTGAATATGTAAGTATATGTTCCTCATTATATATAAATATAAATCACTTCATTCAAAATTTTGTTTAAAAATGATACAATTGTAGCCTCGTAAGACTATGTGCAATAGAGATTGTTATTGATATTTAAGGTCCGTACCGTAGAAAGACCGAAGGTGTTAATAGGGTTAATTAAGTAGTGAGTTTGAAAACGAAGGCATCGTCGTGTCTTGTGTCTACATTTCACTATCTTCCAAACAAAAAAAACATTTTTAATTATTGCAGATGAGCTAAGCTTTACACGTTTTTTAGATATTTTGCAACTTGCCTTCTTCCTTACATCTTATTCTATATTGATTTTTATATCTTTGTTTCAAATTCAACCTCTTAACCAGATTTTATATCAACATTTATGTGTAAAACATAAAAATATGGCCCACAATTATATTTGATAGATATTTGTTTAAAAAAATTATCCACAAACTCAAGTTCTAAATTTTCACGGGAATTATCTAAAGTCGAATTTCGATTAGAAGCATACACTTTTGATATTTTTTTCAAATTTTCTTCAATGGTTTAATTAATTAGAAACCTAAGACCAAATTGTATCAATCAAGATATGTAATAGTCAAAGTAGACATAAATAAGAAACTAAAACATATATTAATATGAAATGAAAGAAAAGAAAATAAAAAAAGAAGAGAAAGATGAGTTGATACATATATGTGTGGAGAGAAATGGAATTGCTTCCAAAAATGGGAAAGAAACATAAATGTCTGCTCCTTTAATGTCTTTAAACGTTATTCCAAATCTGTTCCAACATGTCTTCTTCATTCTCCACATTTCTTCCCTTTTCTTTATCCTTCAATCCATTTTCGGTTTTAGAGCTTTCCAGAATTCTCATTATTTTTATTTTCTGAAATTATTTTTATTTTCTAATACTTTTGTTAGCATACAAGTGTGATATATACTGACGACTACTTTATAAAATGAGATATATATACACGGATCAACAAATTGAGATATATTCGGATTAGATTTAAATATTAGATTACAGTATTACACATGTCTTCGATGATTAAGGATACGGATAAATAACAATTATTAATTTTATTATTTAAAAGTTGGATTATGTATTTTGTCGTCTTTCAGCGAATCTAAAGCTTCGACCGACTTCGGAAGGCAAATGAGATTTCCAAAAATGAAAAATCTATTATAAAATGCGAAGTGTATTCTTACAGTCACAGGGCGGTTACGTTAAAGTTAATCAAAGTCATTTTAATAAACGTCCACATCACGAAAACATCCACGTCAGTCTAATCTCGTGGATAAGTCTAAAGCTGCTGTTTAACACGCGTAAGTCACAGAACTGTCACGGTAACCTTTTTACTTAGATTTTTTAACTGCGGTAGAAAAGCAGCTCCTAGTCCTATGCCTAATAACGTTAACTATGGTTAAAATTATTTAACTTAACCATGGTTAAGTATTTCAACTACATAAGTAGCTATGCCGGTGAATTGGCAAACACCAACATTATAAAACAACTCAGAAAAAGACGACAACGAATGTGACTTTTTCATCGGATATTATAAGAAGATGATGATCGGAGAAACTCGTCGGAGTTGTCCAACTGTTGAAATTCCTCCATGGCCAGTTTCTGATGAACTTACATCGTCGGAGATGTTTTCTCCGGTGATGAATAGTCCTGATTGTAGTGTACTTGAAGCTTTGGCTGCCTTGCAGCTTTATTTGCCTTCTAATGAACCGGATCCGGATTCTGAATCCGATCTGTTGGGTCCGGACTCTCCAATCGATGCTTACTCATGTGACCATTTCCGTATGTATGACTTCAAGGTCCGTAGGTGTGCTCGTGGCCGTAGCCATGATTGGACGGAGTGTCCGTACGCTCATCCCGGAGAAAAAGCTCGTAGGAGAGATCCAAGGAAGTACCATTACTCCGGTACGGCTTGTCCTGATTTTCGTAAAGGAGGTTGCAATAAAGGTGACTCGTGTGAGTTTGCTCATGGAGTATTCGAGTGTTGGCTTCATCCTGCTCGTTACCGTACTCAGCCGTGTAAAGACGGTGGTAACTGTCGCCGGAGAGTTTGTTTCTTTGCTCACTCACCGGATCAGCTTAGGTATCTATCGAATAGGAGCCCCGATCGGGTTGATTCCTTCGACGGTTCGTCTCCTTCGATTCGTGCGAGGGCGTTTCAGCTGTCGATTTCTCCCATTTCTGGTTCGCCGCCGATGAGTCCAAGAGGTGACTCGGAGTCTTCTCCGATGACTCAGTTACTCAGTCGCTCACTCGGGTCTTGCTCTGTAAACGACGTCGCCCCATCTTTTAGGAACTTACAGTTTAGTAAGGTAAAATCATTTCCTCACAACAATCCTTTATTCGGATTCGGGTCACCCCGAGGATCGATTTTGGGTCCTGGGTTTCAGAGTCTTCCCACAACACCAACCCGACCCGGGAATCTGGATATCTGGGAGTATGGGTTAGAGGAGGAACCCGGAATGGAGCGGGTCGTTGAATCGGGTCGTGAGCTTCGAGAAAAGATGCGCGAGAAACTGAGTAAAGAGAACTGCATGGGTCGAGTTGAACCGGATCCGGATCAGACTTCGGGTGAAGCTCCTGATGTCGGGTGGGTATCCGACTTGGTGATGTAAATTGTAAGGGAATGAAATCCGACCCGTACCCGTTTCTCGTTGATGATTTTCGGTAAATCAATATTGGTTTTTTTTGAGAAATCTTCCGAGGAAAAGAGGAAGAAATCTTAGTGTGTTCATATTATTATATTTACTAATTTCGTATTATCTAATAATAATAATTTAAATATGGATTTTTGGGGAAGATTATTCTGATAAATCTTTTGGTATTTCGTTGTATAGATATGCCTAGGGGTGAGACAAAAGAAAGAAGAAAAAAATGTGCCTAGGATTTGAATTATTATTATCATCTTGTATTATGATGTAAAATGTAACTTCTTCGTCCTATTCAATTAATGAATGCAAATTATTATCCATTTTAGTCTCTAGTTTTTGGAGTTTTTCATTTACTTTTGATCACTGCATTTTGAAGTTGATATTGCATTTATATTAATTATTAAAAATATAAAAATTATAATCATATTAATTTAATTTTGTGGAACAAGCAAAAAAAACAAAAAAAATATCAGCTCTTAAAACTTGAAAAATTATACTTTGGTTGATGTAGAATTTCTTGATCCAAAGATGATATGATTAACTTGAAAATATTGTTTTAGTGAGTTTCAATAGCTTGACTGAGTCTAATCATGACGAGTTACAAGTAATGACAACAAAATTAAAAAGTAAAATTAACAAATACAAGACTTGTTCAATGGTAATTAATAGGGTTTGTGAGTATCATTCAATAATGACATTAACCAATGCCATTTGGTGTTATCATGTATAAGAAAGTGACATTGATCAATACAAAAGCAAAGAAAAGTTGGGAATTTTAATTATATACCAGCTTCAACCTTTTGTTTGATAACTAAAAATTCGAGATGATTTTTAGACAAAACCATGATGGTTAGAAAATATATATATATATATATATATATAAGGATGACATTTTTTTAATATATAGTAGGATTCAAGCTTTGTGTATATAACTTGGTATGTAGTGCTATATTTGTACTATATTATTTTTGTAAACTTGATTTTTTTAGCTTGGTTATGTAAATCATTTTAAGTAATATAATTTGTTCTAAAGATAAATAAACTAATTGTATTACAATTAAAAGGAAAACTGAAAAAAATAGGGAGATATGGGGCAAAGTTAGGTATCATAATTAACATATATGAAGAAAAGTAAATATAAAATTAAATGCAGTGAATGATTGTATATCTTTTGTTTGTTAACAATTGGATCGATAAAATCTGATCTATAGTTTAAATATTTTAACTAAAACAAAGTGGGGATTCAAACTTTCCACCTAATGTTAAGTTAAAATAAAGGCGAACCAATAATGTTACTTAGTTCTTGGCAATGATGTATCGTATTTAGGTAAGTGTTATATGGGAAACGGCCAAATAATAGATATGTGTAGGGTTATTAGCCCACATAATCGAGCTTAATGTCAAAAAGGAGAAACCTAATTATAAAGCAATTTATGTTAGACCAACTTACTTCCACATTACAACTAGTAATAAGTTTTTTGTTAAATCTTTGCCTAAACCTGTTTTTACTCTCTAAATTTTTTTATTAAGTTCTCTAAAACTTCCTCTTTTAGATAGTATTATTTTGACAAAAATTGCATATCGCAACACACTTTCTCTCTACTTATTCTCTCTCATGTGCAGGTTTTCTTCGTGACCGTCGATCTCTTTTCTCGGCGACTTTGTGATCTCACCATCACCGGGAAAACGACTCCGTTATTTGTCTCTTCCTCTTCCCGGAGTCTTACCGTCACCACACCTCTGACGCGTCAGAAATCTCGATATTAAGTTCCCTTCGTTTTGCTCCTCCGTAAACATTTTTTTATCGTGCTCGTCAGGTGGCTGGGGTCTCTTCGTCATAGTTTCATCTCCAAGCTTGCGTGAGGATGACAACAAGGAGTGTTAATCTGGCGAAGTAATTTTTTCCGGCGACAAGGATACATGCGGAGTTTGTTTCTCATCTGTATCGTCTCCGTCGTTGGTCCAGCTCGCCGACGACTTCTTTCTCGGATCTATTGTCGGTGTTTGGGTATTCTCCTCTTTCTCCCTTCCCTTAAGCTGTTAGATGATTATGAGTCTTGTTCTAGTGTGAGGACGGCTTGATCTTGAGTCTTTAAATTTTAGTGGTGCGGAGATTGGTGGATTAGGAGAGTTCATGGCTTGGCTTTCCGTAGGTTGCTGTCGAGTTTTTATTCTATGTTGTTCAGATCTTGTGTGGTCTCTAGTTAGTTGTTTGTTTTAGTTTTTTGTTCTGGTTAGGTGAGTTTTATTCGGATTAGATTTTGGTTAATGCTTCCTTTGGCTGAGTTCTGGTTCGTCTCTCCGGGTTCGATCGGTTTCTAGTCTTGTTTGAGTTTGATTTTCTCTGGTAGAGGCTTATTCGCTCCTTGTATGCACTTTTGGACTTGTTCGAAGTATAATTTTGTCTTGGGATTCTATTGTGGTGTCTTCCAGTCGATCGTTTACATTTTGTATTCATGATTCGACTTCGTCGATGTCAGAAGATTTGTGGGATCTAATCTTTTCCGGTGTAGAACCCTTGTTCCTCATGTGTGTGGTGTTCGTATGCGCCATAGGAGGTCTAGTCAGTCGCTCTGCTTAGTTTGTGCGTTGTGGTTGCATAGCTCTGCCATTTTGTGTTTGTATTTTCCTGAATCTATATCCTATTTAATTCTTGTTGTAATTGGTTATGTTATGGACTCTTGTGATATTATTATTCTATCAGCGAAAAAAAAATAGTAGTCTTTTGAAATAGTGAAAAAGTAGAAAATAAAAGTAAAAACAACTTTTTTCCACAAAGATAATTTTTCTACCTAGTTACAGTGATTTCAAAAATTACCGTCACAGGTCGGGATTAATTTCGTGTTTGACTAACATATTAGTAAAGCAGAGACGTTTATTTAAGAAAAATACTAATGCTGTCAAATCGATAATTTATAGATGTGCAAATCATAGATTAACAAAACTTGCTTAGCAAGAAAAACATGCTGTACTCGAGATTCTGTTTTGTTTTCTTTTTTGTAAGCAAACATTTTTTTTTTATGTCTGAAATGTTAAAAACAAAGCATTTACAAATTACTTTCTTACAATTAATGTTTTCCGGTTACAATTTTCTTAAAAGAAAAAAGGTCAAATGACACTTTAAACCCCCGAAAAAATAAAGATTTATATATTAACTCAAACAAAATAAAATTATTGACTGAAAAGAAATAAACACAGAAATAATTTAAAAAAAAGAGAGTATAAATGATCAATGAAACATTGATTTTATTTCTCACTACCTTGCGATTGGGCCAAAGGTGGAATAATCTCCATATGTAAGCGAAGCAGATCCCAACGAGCTATTATATTCATTGCTATTGTACCGAATCGGCGACTTCGTGTACTTCTCTTTCACTACTTCTTTCTCCTCATGGCTCTTTGGCTCACGAGCCAGCTCCGCGGCTAAGCACTGTTTCAGATCAGACACGATCTGGTTCGTTGTTGGTCTTTTGATTCCTCTATCTCTGACACAAGACATTGCCACCTCTACAAATTTCCAAGCCGAGTTTGAGGAGAAACCACCGTGAAGCCGTGGGTCCACGACTCCATCTATGTCCCCGGTTTCGAGGAAAGGCTCGACAAAATGGACAACGTTTATTTTGTCTCCGTCGTCTGTTTTTATGATTGATCTCTTGCCGGTAATGAGTTCAAGAAGGACGATTCCGAAGCTGTACACGTCACTCTTCTCGTTTAGCTTGAACGTGTTGTAGTACCTGTTTCAAAAATGAGACCAGTTTGATCACAATGGTAAAGAAAAAGGCGGCGATGTGTAAAAGGAAACGTACTCGGGATCGACGTAGCCGGGAGTTCCCATGACTGCAGTCACGACGTGGCTGAGATCGTCTTCAGGGAAGACCTTAGAGAGGCCGAAATCGGCAATCTTGGCTTCCAAGTTATCGTTTAATAGAATGTTTGCTGTTTTGACGTCTCTGTGTACTATTGGTGGTCTGCATCCATGATGTAGATACTCCAATCCTGTCAAGGGAATGAAAAAGACAAAAAACCAGGTTTCAGAACTGAAATAGCTTAAACTGGATTCGATATCTCGATTTAGCTTTGGATGTCAAAACCTTGTGCAGAGTCTATGGCTATATGGAGTCTCATTTCCCAGCTAAGATCCTCTGCATTCTCACCTATAAATCCGTAAACAAAACACATGTGAGAGAAAGAAGAGATAGAGAGAAAGAGAGGAGAGATAGATGAAGAGTACTTGAAAGATAATCCTGCAAGTTTCCATTGGCCATGTACTCGTAGATGAGAGCCATACTGCGACGATCATCGCAGTATCCAACAAACGAAGCTAAGTTCCGATGATGCACAGTCAAAAGAAGCTCTGCCTGCAAACATTTTATACACTTCAACAACCATAAAACAATGTTTAAACTTATCTGATAATGTTTTTAGTGTTCTTTTAGATTACCTCGACTTGGAATTCCTTGGAGATATGGGATGATGATGATGATGAAGAAGAAGATCCTTTAGATTTTCCCAATTTAGAATCATCGTTGATCATCTTTACAGCAATTTCAGTACCATCTTCGAGGGAACCTAGGTACACAACACCAAACCCTCCTTTACCAATCACTTGATTGAAGTTGTTTGTAATGCTAGAGACTTCACTAGATGTGAACCTTCTCTTTCCCGAAGGCAGAAGCGGTCCCGAATAGGCTCCTGAAAACACTAGGAAATTAAATACTCGTGTTTTTTTCAACATTAACATCTGACTTTTCTTAACAGTGAATTGAAGTAAAAGACCGATTGTCCTTACTTATTTTTCTTTCCCTTCGCATGATGCATATCATAATAACCACGGCAACAATGAGAAAGATCACTAATGTAGCTACAACTGTTGGCAAGACAAGTTTGTTCCCGTCCCGACATGAACGTGAGTGACAGATGTTTTGTTCATCCACACTGAAAACAGAGAGAAAACTAACAAGCTTCAGAAAATGATAGAGACGCGGATTGTCTTGACTCGGGTTTTGACAAGAAAATGTACCTTAGTGCAAGTCCACCAGCCTTTGTTCTTTTCCTAAGAGATCTTGGGACAAACCCAGTCAAGTTATTCCCTTTCAAATTCCTGCAAACACGATGGAATGTCATAGCCTAGTTCATTATTGATTGTCTGTCAGTATATAGGCTCAAAGAAAAGACTATGTGCTCAACTCACAGGAACTTCAAATACTTTAGATCAGCCAAAAAATCTGGCACATTTCCTCTTAGGTTGTTGTTTGATAAATCTCTGAGAAAACAATACACACAACTTATATAGTTAATGTGAATAAAATGTGTATTTACGTGGCTCGCATTTGTATACTTACAATGACTCAAGAAGGGAGAGATTTCTAAATGAGATTGTTATTGGTCCTTGTAACCCACTTGAACTAAGATTCCTTTATTCTCGCAGCAAAACAGAAACAAGCTCATCAGCAAAACTTATTTTGAGGGATGTGGTTTTTTTTTCCTGGTTGTTGAAATGAATGACTTACAGGGATTTGATTTGATACTTAGAAGTGTTATAACTGCATCCAATACCTTCCCACGGGAAGAGTCTTGGGGAGCAAGGATCACCTGTCCAAATCTTATTCACTTGATACGTTGATTTAATGCTTTTTATGGCCTGAACTGCATTAAGAGAATATAGAAAAAACTGTGAGTTTAAGTAGAAATCTTACAAAATCTAAGTAGAGATGGAAACTCACCGTCTTCAATTGTGGTGGAAAATTCATCCAGAGATTGTGCTGTAAATATCTCAATAGCATTGAGTATTGGTGGAAGCGTTGAATCTTCGGTCTTCTGAACAGAAATCCAGTGATTTATACCAGTGAAAGCTCGTGAATTAGACACTGTCATTGAATACTCGGAAGAGGGGATGAAAGCTTCTGAAACAGGCGATCCATTCCAGAATATCTTGATTTTTCTGCTCTCATTCCTCCTTACATTTTCAAGTTCCGCAAAATAAAGAAACGCATAGAACCTGGCATTTGGATCGTCTGATGTCCAGGACATTTCCAATGGTTCATCATCACTTTTTGGCGAAGCAGCTGTCTTAATAACTTCATCTGGTGGCTGATAACCGCTCTGAAAAGTATCAATATACCCAGTTTTTCTGGTTGAATTCCAAGTGACTGGAGTGTACGGAGACCAAATGCGATCATATATATCATTTTGGTACCGCCCTGTTCCATTTAAATATCCTGTGTCCCATCTTTGATAGAGTACCATTGAGACAGTTCTTCCAAACTCAGTATTATAAATTGAGCTGTTCATTGGCCTGATCTCCAAGGATGACATAAAAGGAGTTCCTTTACCTTTGTTCACAAGACAAACATATATTGTCTCTGACTCTGAAAAGCTTAGGATCTCCTTGATGACATTCTCAGAAGCATTTCTGAATTTCACCGAGGTCCAGAAATTCACATCAACATAGAGATCAAACTCAGGCAAAGCTTTTTTACCATCGTAGTTTCCATACATAAAGGTAGCTCTGATGAGATAAAGAGTCCCTTTTCCTTCGGCAGGGTTTAAGGAGTAACAGTTCCTCTTTCCTTGAGGGAAAGATCTGACATCAGCAAGTGGGAAAGGCAAAACCGGGTTTTTCGGGTAACCATATTCTTCAGAGACGTTGAAATTTACTCCAGTGCTTATGAATGGTGCATCCCAGGTGTAGCTGATACCAGTATCAGTGTCTACATAGTTTATATTAGGAGGTGACCCACAATCTATGCTGATGAATCCTAGACATAAGAATAACGTAAAAGACAACTGATTTAATTCTATAACGTTTGAGGAAGTTACGTTTTGATCAAGATTCCACGAAAGGTTTAAATCTACCCAACCTCTCCAATTTTAGAACTAGCATAGACCCTATTTGTCACGTGAAATCAATAGACAGAGTGCGTTTATGGCAAAAATGCAACCCCATGATCTATACCAAAATTCATGTTGTAATACCGACAAACATATTCTCAAAAACCTATTGGTCTGATTGTCTAAAGATAGCTCCGTTGTAAGAAAAACAATAAAAGAAAAAAAGCGGGAATGAGAACTGACGAACCTGCTTGGCCTTGGCCATGAACCACAATGGCAGTGGAAATGAAGCAAAAAAGGATGAGAAAAACAGAGTGAGCTTCCATGTTCTTGGCCCTTTGTAATGCTCAGCTGATCATCGTCAGAAAAACGGACAACATACGATTAGGAAAACAAAGAAACAGAAAATACCCGAGACTACAAAGTCTACGCCCCATTTCCTTTTCTGAGAACAAAAAATTTGATCTGGAGCTGATTGATATAAGTGCTCCTCACGACTGGAAAAAAAGAAAGCGGCCAATAAAGAATATAAAATACAGCTGTCGACAAATTATCTGTGGGGTCAACAACTAACCATGATCTATATATATATATATAACTCCAATAGAATCTTATAACAAAAGGCTCTGGACATAGCCAACATTAAATACAGTCGACAAAAACACAGAATATCAGAATCTTATCTAACCACATTACTGTGGCGTAAGAGTTCAGGACTTAGATGATTGCAACCTTTAAGACTACTGATAAAGAACAAGAAACTTTAAGGATAGTGATTATGTAGATTTTGACTCAAAGCTAGGTTTTCTATAATTGTTCTGTTGAAGAATATATAGAGCTAAGCTTCATTTTCTGGTAGCTGCCTTGCAGCATCAGGATCATGGGATGAGCTCAATGGGAATGAAGATAGCTCTAGGTAATCAAAGTCGTCAGTGATTCCCGCCTGAAAATTACCCATCTGATTTAGTCTCTGTAATGTAAGAAAATGTGAATACTGGAAATGATTGCTTTTAAGGCGAAAAGATCTTGAAGATACCTCCGTGTATAGATGTTCCAGCTGTTCCTTGGCCTGAGGGAAGTTGTTTGAACACCATTGTCGCAATGTGAAGATGTTATCTGAGTAAGATTGAAAGACTTTACAATTTAGGCCATGGTGAAAATTATGAACCTTTTAAACTGAAACGTATATCCAAGTTTAAAGAATGAAAAACCTGTCCATCTGTTAGCCGAGTGATGAGCAACTTCAATTGCATTCCCTGTAAAATTAGAAGAAACTTACACACTGAATTTTGCTAGTAAAGCATAAGACTGGTTCTTATTTCTGGGATAGGGAAAATTATTAACTGAAAAGAACAAGTAACGTATGATGCTGATCTTAACTCATTGCCTCCAAGGTAGCTGGATCGTTGTCAGCAAATTGTACCATCTCATTCTGCGTAAGAAGAAGAAACTGTAAGCAACTTGCTAAGCATGCAAGAACACCTTTATGCAAACAGATAACCTATGTAATCTGACCTTCAGCTCCTTGTGTTTCTTTTCAATATCTTTAAGTTGTGTCAAGGCCTCTGTTCGTTCCTCCTGCAGCAATAACAGCGATTCTGGTGAAAAAGGCATGTTAACTTATTCATGAATTTATTTTTCAATACTTAAGATACTTACCGATTCTTCCCTTCCCTTCTTTAGGGCTTCACACTGATCAACAAGTTCTGCTAGCCTTTTATTACTATCATGAAGATTAGAATCAAGTTTCTGACGAATACTCCTAAGCTGTTCATTCAGAATAGTTGAAGCATGATCAAGACCTATGAGTTTTGTTATGCTCAATCTAAAATATATCAGTATCGATATTATATCAGGTGAGAAGGGTTGCTCACTTGATTGCCAGCACAGCTTGGAAGACTCCAAAAGTAGATCTTCATATGCATAATTATGAACACTGTCAAACGACATATAACATGGACAAGTACTATATGGCAACAAATGAAGTAAGTTGTGGAAGGATTCCAACATAGGAACAGCAGCTACTCACAGAAATTCCAATCTTGTCCTTGGCGACAAGATCATCATCGACTAAACTCTGGATGACATCTTTCACCGACTGACTAATTACACCCTTCTTCGGCCCCATCTTCTCGAGTTCCTTTAACTAAAAATGGTTACAAAAGTAGAGACCCGTAAGTGCTGGTACCGTAAACCCATTATTAGTTCAATAGTAAAAACTGTATGCAGCACTGGCGATTCACCATTCTAGATATCAGATTCACTTGACGAAGATGAGTTTTGGTAGAGGTAAAAGCTAGTTCAAAGGTGTCCAAAAATTAACAAGTTGTAAAAACTAAAGAAAATGCTCACTAGGAAGAAGTCTTGAGAGTCATAAAATATCTGAAGCATCTTCTCCCGCTTCTCCTCCAGCGAAAGCCCCCGTTTCTTTGACTGAATAGTATAAACAAATATAAAGCAACGATTCAGTTGAAACTAGAAATTAATTCAAGAAAAACTACAAAAAATGAAGTTCAGAGTTTGAATGACGAAATCCAACAAATGATGGGACAAAAAAATGCTTCTAAGTCCAAAGTTTCAAAACCCAAACAATTAACACTGATATCTAGCGTAGAGTAAGAAAATTGACTGCTAAATAAATGCAAATCCAAGATACCTATCTATTCGCGTCTTGCAATCCAAGTGTTTGTGCAAAATTCCTCAGCGAAATCTATAAATGAGCTACGAAGAAAGAAACAGTGCTAGAGACCCAAACTAGGAAAGAGATCAACAAAGTTTCGCGAAGAGGAATTCGAAAACACATCAAGAGTTCAAACAAACAGGTCGAATCGAACATCAAAACTCCCAAGCAAGCCGAAGCAACACAAGCTGAACTCAGCACAGCACGAAAATTACGCTTCATGGAATCGCGGAGAATCACTCGTTCCTCACAGAACAATTCACGAATCACAGTGGTTTATCAGCTAAACATAATAATCAAACGTGGAGTAGAGCAATCGTCTAAAGTATATTACCATCCTGATCTGTTGCTCCTGACGATGTAATCCAAAGAATTTCAGGCTCTGCCAAAACCTCTCTCTCTCCTCTCCCTTGCTTCTCCTCTCTCTCTCTCAGAAAAATCGAAATGAGAATTGTCGAAGAAGCCTTGAAAACTTTGGGCGGGTTATTATCCCTCGCGTTTAATTTCACTTATCTTATTCCACTAATGCGAAACAAAACAAATTTAAAAACTTGAAACAACAAGTTGTTCAATTTTGAGATACCAAAACGGCACGATTTCTTTTCTTTAATTATTGACCCACAGATGCAAAGCTACGCATGTGTAAGGCGAAAGTAAAGAAGGGAAGAGCAAATAAGTGGAATCCCAGTAGCTATTTTTATTACCAAAAGAAAAATGTCATAAAAGATACAAAAAGATAAATGTGAAGCAAATTCCAATGGAGATAACAACATTCACGACGGGGATTATAAAAGCTTAGCTCCGACTTAATCTTGACTCAGATCCTTATATACATCGTCTGTTTCTTCTTTATCAATGCATACATTTCTGCTCGGAGAGGTAAATAACCTGCAGTTACACCAAGCCAATTGCCAATTGCCAATTGCAAAAGTAATTCAATTACAAATTACAAACCAAGTCTGTAAACACAAACGCAAAAAGAACCTTTTTTATTTAAAAAAGTTGAGAATGTTATATTGTTGAAACATGTGACTTGTTTTTCTCGTATGATATAAATGCAAATGGTAGAGATTGTATTGGAGAACAATGAAGTATTGATTGATTACTTTGCTTATAGATAGAGAAGTGAAGTGACCTTAGAGGGCCATCTCAGCCTGTAATGCAGCGAGTTCTTCTTCCTCAGCAGTCCGCTTCTGGGCAGCAGGACGGGCGGGTTGACGACCTCCTGGCACGGGAACTGAAGGCAATGGAGCAGTTGTTGTCGGCTGAAGAAGTTGCTCTTCAAGCTCTGCACCTTCCAGTTCTTCAAGCTCTGCTTCAAGCTCATCCTATCAAAAGAGAAGTTTTTCTTAGACAAATATCACTACCTGAAAAATATGACCATGTAGGGAACAAAATAATTACCTCGTCGAAGTCAGCCGCTGCCCCAATTGGTGTCGCCAGTGCTTCTTGGATTTGTTTCATGTTCTCGGTCTGCTCATTTATCTCGTCCATGGTCTTGTCAACATCATCAATATTGCTGCAAAAGAGTGCGTTTTTGAGTTAAGTAGGTACTAGGAATGCTAAAGAAAATAAGCAAAGGCAAAAGGAAAACAGAAACGATTAGGAGAATACATGCAGTTTGAAAATCAGCTCGTGTTAGCGGTTCCTAGAACTGATTACATTGATATGGTGGTAAAGGGTACACTATGGTGAAAATGTGATAAGCACTTACGTTGCTTTCTGCATTGCTTTCATTGCAGAAGCTCCACTCCTCAATGCATCGACAGTTTCTGTTGTTGCTTTTGCACCTTCTAACATAATCATCTATATGAAAAGAGATAAGAAAATCTCGATAAATTCATCTATTATTGGTGGTATTAACAATCTTTAAAGGACAGTAATAAGAAGAAGCAGAGAAACCCACTTGATCATGTATACGCAGCTGGAAATTCCCAAGCTGTTCTACTTGTTGCTCATATAACCTCTTCCTTTTCAAACACTGTATAGCCGCTGCACAAAACCAAAACAGCTTTAATTACTCCAGTAAAAGCAACGCACAACATCCTTAGATAGATTGTATATAAAGAAGACACATAAATCATAATAAATATGGTTGTACCCCGTTTGTTCTTTGCGCGGGTGTATTCTTTCGCCTTCTCAACCTCTTGACCAGCCTTCTTCAAAAGTACTTTCTCCTTTTTCTCTAGCATCTCAAGCGTCTGCAGTAAACAAACATGAGCAACAACCATGAGAAAGTAAAGAATCTGATGATAATTAAACAAAACAAGGATATGGTAAACGAAAACTGTCATATCTATTGTAAAGCCCCAATTCAAGATCATGTCTATAAGTGTTCTCAGACATATACAAACGAGAAACTGATTGAAAGTGATATCTTCAAATTAGATAAGAGAAAAGACCGATCTCTTCAAATCATACCTCATTTAGCTTGTCTAAAGTTTGGAGAGCATTTGTCTCCTGCTTGGGTTTCCCGAACAGCCGATTCATCATAGTTGCTCAAATCAACCTTTATGAAGATACCCAACTTCGATCTCTTCTAACCCAACCGAAACGATCACAGGTCACTAAAAATTTGCGCCAAAATTCACAAAATTTAACCCTAATTATGAACCGATCGATTGGTAAATTACCAAAACAAAATTCAATTAAAATTACGAGGAAGATTCAGATTTCACAAGAATCGGATCCAAATACCTGGTGAAATTTGGACAGGCGATGGAGAAGATAGATTTTATAGGGTAAGCCAAAACCAAAAAATGGAAATATGGAAATATGGTTTGTGTTCACAGAGAAGGATTAAGATCGAAGGAAGCAACTTTCCTTTTCTCCAGACGCGTAGAAGTTAATCGTATTAACACGTGTTTACTTTTAATTGGTTATTTTTAGTCAGTCTCATGCATGCGTAGTAGGCAATAATACCGGCTAGGTCCTTAACCGAACTCAGATTAAATTAAAACAAACCAAACCAACAAACCGATCAGTAACGTTTTCTCACGCCACGGCCACATATGAACTACTGTACTATTGCTATTAATTTGAGCCTATTACACTAACATAATCTTGTTTTTATCTAAAATCATACTTGATTATAAACATTTGAATTGGAGTAAATAATCAACATAACATTTTTTGCAGTTAATGTTACAACGCCAAATAAGATCCAACGTTTGTTTAAAATTTGGTCAGCCAAAATTAGAAAACAACAACAATTACAATCAAACAAGATAAAATAAAAATACATTATCCCCTAATTAACGAAGACTAAAAGGTAATTATGGCAATAATTAAGGATCACCATTGCATCCTACGTCTTTGGATAGTTTCAGCCACGGCTTCTCGGATACCCGAACACGACGGTCTCTGCATCTTGACAGCACCACCGCCGCCAATACTCCTCCTCCATCCACCACCGGAAGCATTACTCTCCGGCCTCTGTCTCGGTGCACTATGCGATCTAAGTTTTGCCCTAAACGACGTCGTATCCGCCATGTAACTCGAATTAAACTCTCCGGACAAGAAACAAAACCGGTGAGCATCCGCGTCTGCCTCCGCCTCTACTCCACCGCCGGAGCAGCATACGCTTTTGGACGGAGACCCTCCGGCGAAACGAGGTGTACTCTGCGCTGTTGGGAACTTGCTACTGAACTCGTCCCATTCGGGTTTGGGCAGTGACAATCGTGGTGGGACCCGACCCGAGAGTGGTGAAGAGAGCGTACGTCTAAAAGGGTTGTCTAAGAAATCCGACCCAGATAAAACGGGTCCTCGGTTCCTGTAATTTCCGGGTCGGGTCCCTGTGTCTACCTCAACTATCTTAGCTGTCTCTTCGCCGTTGTTTCGATTTTCTAAATATCCTGAGAATCTTTCCTGTAAAAAGTTATCAACACTTTTACATCATTGACAAAAAGCATCCATCTTTCACAATTTGGCTCAAAACTGTGGGATTTATCTGCTTACAATTTAGTTTTCAAAAATTTAATCTTTTCACATAAAAAGCTTCATAAAATTTAATCTTGTTACGAAATTAGTTAAAAAGTTTCCATCTTCTAACAATTTAGTAACAAATGTTTTCTTTTCGTTCTTTAAAGAATTTAGTTAAGAAGTAAATATCATAAAGGTTAAGAAGGTTTAATCTTACTTATAAAAATAACCTCTGTATGTTTGGTTGGTTTATCGAATTATGGAACTCTAAACCGATTTGAGAGCTGAGTTTTACTTACATAACCAACAAAAAAACATGGTACGGTTATACCGAAAAAGTAAGTTGTACCGTGGATTTTCTTGCCGGAGCAGAATTACCGATACGACGGAGAGCTCTGTGAAACTTAATAGTGGCCTGAGCTCTAACAAGTGCCTCCATACTCCGGAGAGTCGCAGCCGCTTGTTTCCGGACTAAAAACCCTCTCACTAAAGCTTGAATCTTCACCACTCCTCTCAATGCTCTCAACGCTTTTCTCGCCTTTACGTTACACATCATTTTAAACGGCTCAAATTACTTCATATAATTAAAAATACTAAAAAAATATTAGAAAAATGAAAAATTGTTAGTACCAAGTAGCCTCTAAAGGCACATTGGATCTGCGTAGCGGCACCATTCTCACGGCATTTTCCACCTCCTAAAGGACCACTCTTTCCTTGACCCGTGAGTCTAACAACAGCAGCCGCTGCTTTAGCCGCCGCAACAGCTGCATCAGCAGCAGCAGCCGTGGCCGCAGCAACCGCAATTGCATGTGTTCTACGCTCTTTCTCTTCCTCCCCGGCCGCATAGAACGACCTAAGCCACGCAGCTTCTTTCTCAGATATGTGTGGAGGTATGGTCTCGTAGTTGTCGCAAAGACTGCGGTCAAGGCGGTTGGAAATGGCGCCGGTGTCGGAACCTGAACAGGAAGAAGGTTTGATTCCGAACAAACCCTTGAACCATCTCGTAGCTCGACCCATTTTTGTCTCTCTGTGCTCTATTGTCAATTTTGTGAGATTCTTACTAGTAATGGTTTTGGTTTGGTTTCAGTTGTAAATACTGTTTTCGTTTTAGTCTCAATACCAACAAATTTAGTAAATTTTTTTTATATAAAATTGAAAGATACGACCAAGTAGGCGTACCTTTGGTCACAATAGAATGCATTAGTGGTCTAGTTTCTAACGTATAGCGATAAAGGTTATTCGTAGTTTAGGTTCCATTCTTGTTTTTATTATATAATGTAATACGTTCATAGTTAGTGTAATGCGTGATAAGTAAATACGTTTTAAAGAATATTACATAGTATGTTACTAGTACCTATGAATTTGACCAGTGTCGTGCCCATAGTTATATAAAAAGTCTTATCGATAAATTATTTTTATAAGATATATAATATAATTAAGTTCATTCAAAATTATCAATGTATTCAACAATTCTTGAAACTTTTTTCTATAAGTTTTATCACTTAAATATATATATAAATATAAAAGAAAAAGATAAAACTAACTAAGAACTATTTAAGTATTTTTATTTTATTTTGTGTTCTCTTTAAACATGAACTAGAATAATTTCCTTTTTTTTAAAAAAAAATATTTTTTAAATCTAAATTCTTTATTATTTTTTACTTTTTCTAAAAAAAATAATTCTCTAATATTATCAAAATGATTTGAACCATGATACTTATCTTATACGGGGCTAAAATCATTTCACTACACAATATTTTCAAGATTAAAAGACCCTTAAATTAATATATTATTTGGGGGTCCTAAGCAAATACCTTTTTTTAATATTATAGGCACCTCTCTGAATTTGAGCAATTTTTTTATATATATTTATAGAAGATTTAGGAATATAAAGAAATAAAAAGACTTGGGAATTTAACATTACACTGAAAATATATGAATTTATTAGGGAATAAACGAGATATATATATATATATATATATATATATAGACCACATGATATATATTGGAAAGAAAAAAAACAAAAGAAAATTGAAGATCTAGAAGTAAGAAGAAAATGAAAAGAAAAAAAAATGGAAAAAATAAGAGTTTCAAGATTAGCTACTCAGGAGTCAGGGTAGGTGCTTTGCCATTTTCTGCAAAGTTTTATCTGCAGAAGTTATTTAAAAATTTATATAAAAATTCCCATGCAATTATCAAATTTTGATTGAATCAAGAAATGGAATAATTACACTAAATAATCATTCTCTTTAATATCGTTTTTCTACCAAAGAAATAGAGAGAAATGGAAATTGTGTATCACTTAATAGGTCTAGGTGAAGGAGAGAAATGGAAGATAGAATAATTATGTGTAGTGTAGCCAATAAAATATTAAAATCAACTAAGGATCAAATATAAAGTAGAGAGTTGGAGACTGTTATGAAGTTATGTGTTGTCTATTTTATCTACATATTATAGTTAGATGAACATTTCTTGAAAATCCAACTAATTTTCAACTTTGTATAAAGTTCTGATAAAAGGGAAAAGTTGCTGTAAATACAGTGAAAAGTAGAACGTAACGCTCTTGGTCGCCTTATAAGCCAAATAATTTATATATATTTTCTACTTAATATTTTGAGTTTTATCAAGTATATATTTTTAATACTATTACTATTCATCAACTGTACTGTCGCTCCACAGTAAGGTTTATGCCTTTTGATAATGTTTTTATTCAGATACAAAATTATATTCAGCATAGTCCAAATTAAACTCCAAACTTACATTAAAATAGTTATTTATTTCGAGTCCATCTAGTCAAAATCATTGCTTATTTCATCTATCCTCATTTTCGGGAAGATAAAATTTTGAAGCAAAAAATATATATATATATAGATAAAGCATATCGTACAGACTGAGATTCCAACTTATCGCAGCCCCCATTATGTCAATCGAGTTCACAGCCTTTTGTCTTTTTCTCTACTCAAAAACACTCTGTAAATTTGTAAAGTTGATAACGAAACTGCTTGAAACTCGAGACCAATCCTTTGATTATTATTAGTTTATTTCAAGATTATAACAAAAGGAATGTATCCCTTTTCTATTTTATCATCGTCTATTTAATGCTGTTTATCACTCAGTGAAGATTGGCAATTTACTTTAATAATACTCTGTGAGGCAAAATAATAATTTTCACCAATTATAAACTGTTTTAACATATTAATGTTAAAAGCAATACTCATATATACATATATTGTGAAAATAAAAATATGTTATTTGAAATTAATAACCAGAGAAGATAAAAAAAAAGTTGAAAAGAAGAGAATCTAGAGTGAGGTCATGTATCTTTTAAGTATTTATGGAACTAAAAAAGGTCTTCGGTCAGAATTTGAGAGTCTCTTTCCCTTGCGGTCCTTTCTTCTTCAATTCGCCGTACACTTGTTCTTCGTTTTTTTTCTTTACTTCTACTATACGATTTTTTTATATTAAAAAAAAAAAAAAAGACAGTAAGAAGTACTTTTTAACTTTGCATGTGACCTGAAGGTCAATCATAAGGGTTCTTTTGGTAATTTCCTACATCGATAAAATTCCATTTTTTTGTTGGGTTTGGGTCATAAAAGAAAATAGATTGGTAAGAGAATTGGCGTGGGCTTAGGTCGAAGACTATGCTCGATAATGTCCATTTGGGGTTTTCTTTTTTCCTTGGGAAAGGGTCCACATGGCTTCTTCACTGTCTTTGCGATTGTGGGTTTTGAAAGTTCATGAACTAGGCCCATTTAAAACTTGTATGGCTTACTTATTAGATAACTTGCATGGTGAGATATAATATATCATGGGGTATTCTATACACTGGGGTTGTGTATTATTAAGGCTAGGATGAATCCATTACAAACTCATAGAACAAGACATTTTATGTGGAACAATGTTCTTGGGTTTTAAGAGTCTTGTCCTTTAGAATTCGGAAAAGGCTAAACGTCTAATTAACTATAAACTAAACTCTTAATCTATGAAGTAACATGATCAAAAATGTGACCAGTATAGACTGTAATTAATTAACCAATTTATACAGTTATGGTCCTCGAACCGGTTTGGTCTCTGGATTCAACGGAAGTACTGTCCGACAGAATAAGAATACTAAAGAAGTAATAAGTAGGGATGAAGTTACAAGATTGTCGCTCGTCCGGTAACTCTTGAATCATAAGTTCATAACCCTAATAACTTATTAATGTTGCAACGATATTGACCAAGAACAAAATGTTCAACGAATTTCAACCTAAACCTAAAATTTGTATAAACACATTATTCTAAGTTTCAGCTTACTTTTAATTTGGATCCGTAACCGTGGGAGAGAAATCAAAGATCAAAGATCAAGATGCAATCTAACTCTAGAACATATTAAACGAAAAACATTAACATATTAAGTTTTATATGTATCATTCATTAATACTTTGCTTGTTTTACCCTTATATATAATTCAAATGGTGGTGGTAATATAACCAAAGAGAGTCAGATAATTGGGTCTACATATTTCAAAATCAAGACATGTGAATTGAGGAAAGAAAGAACAAAAGGACTGGGTAAAAAGCCCTAAAAAGAGCAAAAAAAGGGAAACATGTTGAGAAAAAGAGTGTCCCACAGGCAAGTCATGTGTTAATCAATCCTACTTATGACATCTTCTTATTATACATCCCTATTTTCATATTACTTATATCACATCATATATACATGCAACTTGCCATATACAAGTCTCATGGCATATTTATGACATATATGCAAGTCAATCTACATCTCTATTATTACAATCATTCAATTTTAAAACCCTAAGAGCTAGGTCCATAAAACGTAAGACCATATCTTTGAATCTGATTGAGTTAGTTTCAAGATTTTGTCTAGGATAATGTTTGTCTGAAAGCAAGATTAATTGCAACTTGAATCGCTTTAACATTTGAAATTTTAGATAACACATTTTGTGGAGTATATTTTCTTAAAATGGGTTATATGTCACTTCTTCATTATTTATTAATGGGAATTAGAAGACAAAGATGGGTATGAGATTGAAAAACTGTTGGTTATAAGGTGGACAAATAAATTAGGGCATTCACCAAAACATGCTTGTGTAGGCTCCCATGTATGTGCATGTGTTTTGGTCTCTCATGGCATGGTGGTTTGGTTTATGTCCTTCATTTTCCATAAATTATTTAATTTTATAATATGTGTTTTTGTTTGTGGTCTTGTTATCACATGTTTGGCCACTATTGGCTATAAATTGGGATTTATTGTTACCATAAATAGAACCCATGTGACATGAAAAGATAGTTTTATTTTCTCTTATGCTCATGCACATATAGATAAACTATCAAAAATATACGTACATATATATACATATTGTCGAAAAGTAATATTTTTGTACTAGTTCTAAAATATATTCTTCAACTATACTAAAATTCCTTTATTTACGAATCTATTTTTCTCTCTCACACACACACACACACATATATATATATGTATGTATATTCTATAATTTTGAGTGACTAAATATTTATCAATAATTATATATAAACGTTGAGCTGGTCTACTAAGAAAGATAAGCTATAAAATAACTTCGACTTATAGATACATTAATATACATATATATATTCCATTTGTAATATATAAATGGTTTTAAAGCATTTATAATATATGTCCAAAAGAGCATCCACCAAAGTTCTAGATGGATATGTCCCCAGTTAATTAATAAACAGTTTTCATATTCAGTATTTTACATTATCGTTAGTGCACACTGAGGTTCTTGCATGATTCTTTATAAGAATGTGGAGTAGTACAATTGCATTATAAGCACTCAAATGTCAAATTTATACATGATTAAAAACAAGTTGACATTGATCAATGATATGATTAACTATTATTTCGCCGAAATATTAGATTCCTCAAATTAGAGAATACCCACAGGAATGCAGTATTTTTTATATAATATCTGTGTAACCTTCTAACAAATTATAGAAAACAAATGTTGTTATAGCGTACCTTTGAAATTTAAACTAATAATGTCATTTACAATGGCTTATATATATGGTTCTATACTTAATTACAAGAAAAATTTATCATTTTGGATGGTCAATTTGTCTTTATTAGACATTTTTAACAGATTCTCACATGACGGATTCTCAACAGGAAATTTATAAATAATCATATAGGAATGCTTTTATCTTTTTCTTTTTGATAATTCATCGTAAATCTCTGGTGTATGGAAAGATCCTGACTAATTTATGGAGGAAATGTTGCCCACATATAAACTCTTTCTTCGAGTATGCAAATGGACCGAAAGCAAGAGCTCATATTTGTGTGGTGTGTCCAAAATAATGTATTTTTGTTTCGAATAACAAATAAATTGAATTTGAAAAGTGTTGACATCTTAAATCTATCTCCTTAAAAGCCTCGAAATGTTCTCTCATAATGTTAAAACAAGCTAGAGAACATATCTAAGAGCTGTTTTTATTTAGAGTGACATAATAATATAAAGATCAAGTTATGATTTTGATATAAAACAAATCTTACTACACTCAGTGAAAGAAAAATTAAATAAAATAGGAGAAAAAAGGTTAAGTAAAAAAGAAAAGGAGGCCCCCTCGTGTGGAATGTGAGCAGTACACTCCAATTATATAACTCTTATGCTCTGCCTTAATTTGTGGGACATCTCCCACTCTCTCTTCTCTTTCAACTACTTTTGTCTTCTCTCTCTGTCTCTCTTCCTCCCCCACACAATTGTTATCTATTTTTAGCGCTGTGAAATTTTAACTTCTTCTTTTTTTTGGCTCCAACCTTTTTCTTCTTTATTGTTTTTTGTTCACCATTGATTACCGTTTTATTTTAATGTATTTTATATTCTTTTTCATCAAAATAGAATCTTTTGCGTTCTAAGTAATTCATAGAATAAGAAAACCTGAAAGAAATAGGTCTATAGTTTCTATATATAACAACCTAGCTAGCTATATTAAGGTTTGAACAAGAATTTCAACTCTTGTTAGTGTACTATTTTATCATCAGAATCATGAAGTTTCATTAAAGTTTTCGAGTGATGATGCTTCTGTCTCAATACTGCATATAGAGATGTGGCCTCATAAAGACCACACTCACAAAGTTTTTTCTTTTATCCTATCGGATTCATAGTAAAAAAAAGATTTTTAATTTATATTTTTTATATAAAAAATCAAGATTTCAGTTTGCATAATGTGATCTTTTACGATACATACTTTTCTCTTTGTGTGTGTATTATCTATGGTTTTAGGGATTAAAGGAAAATTGATTCTCATGAAAGTTTTAATACAGAAATCCTGTAAATTGTTTGATTTTTGTTGAAGTAAAATGAAAAGATTCTTCCACTATTTTCGAAATTTGTCATCTTTCCCCAATTTCTGTGTTTTGTAATTATGTTTCAGAGGATAAGTTCAGTACTTCAATAATTGGTACCCAATCTGTCATATAAGATTTTAGTAGTACGAAGTTGTTCTGAGAGAAGGCAGACCACCACTTTTTTATTAATTATATTAATTAATGAATATCTAATTATATTTATAATTTGATGAAGTAGTATTAATTCGTTTGTACATTTAAACTATGGTATTCAGAAACGAATATATTTATGAACATTTTTTATGTACAGTAGGTATTATGGATTGCAGCTGTGTGGCCATTTATATTTATCCTAATTATAGATGTGGTTGTATTCATTAATTAATTATCATGCTGACAAAAATAATTAATTATAGCATTAAATCATATTAAATCTCTCCTAGACCACTAGTCAACCGTATTGTTTAAGAAGAAAATGGGATTTTTCCCAAATAAATCACATCAATTCTCATTCTCATAATATTAAATTGTATCGTTTTAAGTTTTAACTATTTGTTCAAGTATATAATTTACAATTTCATACATCATAACTTATTAATTTCTCCAAGTTAATGAAATTACAATAACTATGAGAAAAAAAAAAAAAACTTGTGAACTTCGAAAATATTATATGAATTTTTCGATAAAAAAGCGAGGAACCATAGCCATTGAAATGCAGAATTGGATGGATAAAAAAACATTTAAAAACTTTGAGAGAATACAAAAAGAAGGTGAGACGATGAAATGGTCCTTGGGACTTGGTATAAATCACACACGATCACTCTCTCTCATCTGTGAACAAAAGAGGAGTCTAGTAAGTCTATAGGGAATCCAAAACATTCATTCAGACCTGTCTGAATCTTTGAGACACAAGCTTTTGTTTCCCTCAGGGTTGCCTCTTTTTTCCTTTTTACCTTTTTTCTTTCTTTTTTTTTTTTACTCCATTACTTTCTTTTTCTCTATT
>WJSH01006781.1:130994-167560 GCA_009757365.2 Lepidium campestre | reverse complement strand
TTCAAGAAAATAACTTTAAAATCTTGGGGTAACACCTAAGATTTTGAAAGACTCTTTCTATGAACAAAAATGTTTGAAATCAACAAACCAATAACACTAAACTTTGAAAGATTTATAAAGTCATTTAAATTTCTTTTATTTGAATAACACATGACTTTGAATAACTTTTTAAAATCTTATATCGAATAACACATGACTGATTGTAAACAAGATTTTAAAATATCAAAACCAATAACACACAACTTTACTAAACTCTCTAAAAGTCAAAATTGAATAACATCAAACTTTAAAAGATTTATAACTCTTTATAAATCATAGAACCAATAAATCCACTTAAGGCGTACTATTGGATCTGTACTTTGAAAAAATTTTAATGACTTTAAAATAGTGAAGATTTATAAAATTTTACAGATTTTTGTAGAGTCTCAAAGATTATCCAGAGAGTTTCAGAGAGTTTTGATGAGTTATGTCAGAAGATTTTCACAGATTTTTGAATATTCTTATAGATTTTTATATCCATAATTTTTTTACAAAATATATTTAAAATGTTACATATAATTTTATATTATATTTTTTATTTACTTATATATTCTATAAATTATGTATAACAAAACTCATAAATTATATCATATTTTATTACATATTAATTTTTTATTAATTATTATATATTATTATGATTATTTTATTATTTTCAGATTTTTTTATTTTTATATTTTTATATTTTTTTGGAAAAAATATATATTTAATCATAGTAGATGACTTTGAGAATGCCTACTGAAGATGCAATACTTTTGAAAATTTTATTTTGTAAAGGAATATGTATCTAATCAACAAACCAAAAACACAATATTTTAATTCAATGATTATATGAGACTCTTTAGTACTGTTTGAATAACACAAAACTTTTAAATACTTTATAAAATCATGAATCCAATAACTCTAAACTTATAAAGATTTTTAATGACTTTTTACAAATATATAAACTAATAACACCAAACTTTAGTAGAGTTTTGAAAAATCTTAATTCAATAACACTAGAATCTTAATAATTTTTAAATCTTCATAACTCTATCTAAATAACTCTATCTAAATATATAAACTAGTGTTTGAAATCAACCTTTAATAAATGACATAAAGAATGTTTTTTTATTATCAAAAAATACATTTTTATGATGTTTTTTTATTATCAAAAAATACATTTTTATGATGTCGTAAAATATCGAACATTGGGTTAATGAAAAGACATAGATTACTATAAGATCTTTTGTTCACTTAGATTTCGGTCAAAAGCAAACAAACGTGTGTGGGGGTGATAAAAATACCTTTTTCTATAATGTAATGATACATGCTTTTTAATTGTATATAATTATAATAATATTGTATGATATCTAGAGTGTGTAAATTTATTCAATGATATTAGCTTAATCAAAGGTTAATCAAAATCTAAACAACATTGGTCAACTGATTTGGGACCACTACTGAGTTGAAATTAATTAAGAACTGACAGATACTAGTAATAATTATAACAATTAGAATAAATAGGGAATAAATAGTATTCGTAATTATATTATTGAGAGTTGACTTGTAAAGAAGATTATCTGATGTACTAAAGGAATTATAACAGCACAATTTAGAAATTAATTAGATTTCTTTTTGTAATGGAGAATCTAATGATGCTGAAATTGTTAGCTCCCACACGGCCATATTTCAATTCAATATGATGCTTAATTACTTTTTATGTCGACGAGATTAAGAAAATATATAATCTAAAGCAGAATTGTTTAAATAAAAAAAATTGTGCAACCAATAAGAATTACTAAACGTTAACATATTAAGATTTATTAGAACACTAAGAAAATAGTGTAATTATATTTTTAACATATATTTATATATATTGTAAACCTATTAACAATTCTGACGGCCTTTCTCCATAGAAACTTGGGCTGTATATTTGGTCTATTGGTAATGGGCCTGGATTGGATTCTTTTTTCAGAAGGTCCATTTGTTTTTAATTAAGTGAATGGACCAAGCTCGGAAACTTTATATTAAGCCCAATTATTAGAATATGGTAACATTATGGAGCGGCCCAAAAAAGACGTGGGACCCAGTGGGTAGGAATATAATTGAGACCAAACTATTTATTTTAAGATTTTTTTTTAAAGCCAAACAATTTGTTTCCTTAATTGGGATCAAATAATATTATTTCAAAAATTGAAAATTCTAATCAACATATGTCATATGCTTAAAAATTGCATTACTTATTGGTCATAATGTCATATGTAAGTTCATTAATATTTTACTTGGTATCTCTCTTTTAATTAAATCCATTGAGATTTGGAGGAGAAAATTAATTTTCTTTATTATTCATGGTGATTTTAAAACCAATAGGTTTACTAATTTTAAAAGAATATGATAATAACTCCAATCACACATCTACATAATCTAAATGTTTATGGTTTTGTCTTATTATATTTAGAACTATTAAGCTTTATAATCTTTTCCCAAAAAACATGAAACTGTTTGGTCAATAACATTTTTTTTGTATTATAGTTAATTATGAACTGTAAAATATCACATTTAAAAGGAAAAATTAGCATATGTAACTAATGTAAGTTAACAAAAAAAGAAGTTAGTATATGTATTTGTCTTGTGGTTTCTTAGGTTTCAGAATGATTGGTTCTACCAGAAATTTCGGTGAGAAAAGGATAAAAACCAAATTAGACAAGAGGTTGATTTTGTAATTTTAATATTTCTGTTACATAAAATAAAATAAACCCAATTTTATAGGATGTCCGAAAATCAAAATTAGTTCTTTTTTTCTTTTCTTTTCTTTCCCGATTGCATAGCTTACGGACATATACGAGAGCCGCTTACGTGGTTTCTACACTCTTTTGACGAACCACCAAGCTCGAGTAGATCGGTATTAGATCCATTTTAGTGTTCTGATTTCTACATCTCAATAAAGTTTTGTTTTTTGGTTGTTTCTTCTTTCTTGCTTTTCTGATTTTAGCCATTTGTAATCGTTACTCTTCGATCGGAATCTCAAATATCCAGTTTAGATTCGTTGTTGATTTCAAATCGGCGATATGGGTAAAGTAGCTGTTGGAGCGACGGTTGTGTGCACAGCGGCTGTTTGTGCGGTGGCTGTTCTTGTGGTTCGACGGCGGATGCAGAGCTCCGGGAAGTGGGGACGTGTTGTGGCGATCCTTAAAGCGTTTGAGGAAGATTGTGCGACTCCGATCGGGAAGTTAAGACAAGTGGCAGATGCTATGACCGTTGAGATGCACGCAGGTCTTGCATCGGACGGTGGAAGCAAACTCAAGATGCTTATCAGCTACGTTGATAATCTTCCTTCTGGGTAAAGTTTTAATTGGATCAAAATTCATAAATTCGGAAACCTTTTTATTAAAAGTTTCAATCTTTTGAATCATTCCATTGCTACGAAATTAGTGTCGTCTATAAAGTTCCGATTTTTAAGTTTTAATTGCATTGTCCCATAACGAATTCTGTTGTCTTCTCCGTGTCGTTTGGGGTCAAAATTGATCGATTAGATAGAATCATTGGTTTCAGTATCAATGAATCCAAATCAGGTTCCATTGAATCATATTCTCTCATCTTCTTATAAGTTCTGTTGTATCACTTATACCGAATCTCAATTATCTGATTTTTTGGTGGTTTTTTTCCCTTTTTTTTTTAAACGTTACATTCATAAATAGGTTTACGACAAAAACTGTCAGTGATGTGGATAGGATTGTCTGAAAAAGTCTGTCCACAGACATTCCTTTTTTCTGTGGACTTTGTGATAAGATTAGTCTTCACAAATTCTGAATAAGGTCAACCTTTGAAACATTAATGAGATTAGTTATCACATTTCTAGAAGGAATTCTGTTCGACATTTGTTGTGATTACCTTTTCACCTTAATCCTGCTAGTTTATGTGTCTAGTTGCATGTTTGCACGTCCAGAGAATCTGTCTAACCTTGACCAATTATATAACAGGGATGAAACTGGTCTCTTTTATGCGTTGGATCTAGGCGGAACAAACTTCCGTGTCATGCGTGTGCTTCTTGGCGGGAAACAAGACCGTGTTGTTAAACAAGAATTCGAGGAAGTTTCGATTCCTCCCCATTTGATGACTGGTGGTTCAGATGTCAGTTTCTGTTTTAAGTCTGTTCTAAAACTTAGAATGTATATCTTTTTGTATGATTTATATGTATAACAACTTATGCTGCATTCAGGAGTTATTCAATTTTATTGCTGAAGCTCTTGCAAAGTTTGTCTCCACAGAGGGGGAAGACTTTCATCTGCCAGAAGGTAAACAGAGGGAATTAGGTTTCACTTTCTCGTTTCCAGTTAGGCAGACATCTTTATCCTCTGGTAGTCTCATCAAATGGACAAAAGGATTTTCCATTGAAGAAGCAGTTAAGCTCGATTCCCTTCAACTATTTCTCTTAAAAATGAGTAGTTTTGGGTTTACCCTGATCTTGGTTTAACCGTTGTGTAGGTTGGACAAGATGTTGTTGGAGCACTTAACAAGGCTATTGAAAAAGTTGGGCTTGACATGCGAGTCGCAGCACTTGTGAGTTATCTCCTTATGATCTCTAGTGAATCGCTTGTCATATCTTTGTTGATTTGTTTTGCTGCTTTACAGGTTAATGATACAGTTGGAACACTAGCCGGTGGTAGATACTATAATCCGGACGTAGCCGCGGCTGTTATTTTAGGCACCGGGACAAATGCAGCATATGTTGAACGTGCACAGGCAATCCCCAAATGGCATGGTCTACTTCCAAAATCAGGAGAAATGGTTATTAATATGGAGTGGGGAAACTTCAGGTCATCCCATCTCCCATTGACAGAGTTTGATCACACCCTTGATTTTGAGAGTCTGAATCCAGGTGAACAGGTACAAGTTTCTAAACTCGAGATTGTTGTTACAACAGATTGTAATGTGGAATGAGATCTTATGTGTATTTTGTTTTTGGCAGATTCTTGAGAAAATCATTTCCGGTATGTACTTGGGAGAGATTTTGCGAAGAGTTCTCTTAAAGATGGCTGAAGAAGCTGCTTTCTTTGGCGACACCGTCCCATCCAAGCTGAGAATACCATTTATCATCAGGTATTCTTAACTACCTTTGGTTTTTGCGCGGTTTATATCCTGTAATAGTTTCATCATCTGCAGAATGGGTTTGTCTTAAGTTCAGCTTTTGCGAATGGTTTGTCTGTAAGTATTTTTTTCAGAATGGGTTTGTCTGAGGTTCAACCATTTGCAGGACCCCTCACATGTCGGCTATGCACAACGACACTTCTCCAGACTTGAAGATTGTTGGGAGCAAGATTAAGGACATATTGGAGGTTCCTTCAACTTCTCTGAAAATGAGAAAAGTTGTGATCAGTCTCTGCAACATTATAGCTACTCGAGGTGCTCGTCTCTCTGCTGCTGGAATTTATGGTATTCTGAAGAAACTAGGAAGAGATACAAGCAAAGATGAGGCGATGCAGAAATCAGTTATAGCCATGGATGGTGGATTGTTTGAGCATTACACTCAGTTTAGTGAGTGTATGGAGAGCTCACTAAAAGAGTTGCTTGGAGATGAAGCTTCAGGTAGCGTTGAGGTCATTCACTCCAATGATGGATCAGGCATTGGAGCTGCACTTCTTGCAGCTTCTCACTCTCAGTACCTTGAACCCGTAGACTCTTAAACCTTGCGGAAAAGCGCCATTTTTCGGTAATTTAACAAAGCCATTTCGCTCTAAAAGAAAGCCTAAGATTAGGTCTCAGGCGTCGAAAAGCATTCTATGTTATTTTTCTCTTCCCCAAGACTTTCTTGAAGCAAATAAGTTTTATCGGAAGAAATATTTGTTTTCATGTTCTTGAAAAATAAAGATTCTTTTTGGGATTATATAACCAGATCTGTTGTAAAAACTATTCAAACTCACTGGAGTTCTGAGAATATAAAGATTTTATTTTTCTACATTAGGAAACAGCACAGAAGGCATGTCCAGATTCCGGCGAAATCTCATAAATCCATAGAAACATAAAATTTCCAACAGGAATGTCACAAAGTTGCAACAACAGGTAAGAGTGAACTAAATTGGTTGAACAGTGACATTGTTGAGACGCTCTAGAGCCAAGATGAGAGCTTGAGTTCCAAGATGGCCTTCACCATGTGCCTTGAGAGAGACGTAAAGCTGTTGAGCAAGAGCTAATCCAGGCAAAGCCAATCCCAGCCTCTGACATTCATTCAAACAAATCCCTAAATCCTTAACGAAATGGTTTACATAAAACCCTGGATCAAAATCCCTCTTCAAAATCCTACCTCCATACAAATCTATGGACTTTGAACCTGCAGCTCCAGTAGAAATCGCTTCAAGGAACTTCTTAACATCAAGTCCAGCTTTATGAGCATAAATTAATCCTTCCACGAGACCTAACATCGTCGAAGCGATTGTGATTTGATTCGCCAATTTCGCAAATTGACCTTTTCCACTTGATCCCATATAATTGACTTTACCCATCAGAGAAAACAACGGATCTAAACGTTTCACTGTGGTTTCATCTCCTCCGGCGAATATCGCTAGCTTACCGTTTTTAGCTCCGAGATCTCCGCCTGAAACTGGAGCATCGATTGAGAAGCAGTGGGTAGAGGAAGCAGCTTTAGCTATCTCCTCTGCTAAAGAAGGCTCAGAGGTAGTCATATCGACGAGAACACCGCCTTTACAGACACCGGATAAAGCTCCCGACTTTGGATCGAGAAGGACGTGGCGAACATCGGAAGGATAACCGACAATGGAGAAAACAACGTCGGATTGAGAAGCGACTGCGTTTGGTGAGTCTGCGAGATTAGCACCCATGTCAAGGAGAGACTGAGCTTTGGAGATAGTGCGATTGAAAACAGTGACGGAGTATCCAGCTCTGATTAAGTGTCCACACATTGATCGGCCCATAACTCCGGTTCCGATCCATCCAATTCGGGTGTTTGAAGGTGTGATTGGATCGGAGGAGATTGATGAGGAGGCCATGGAGCGGCGGAGGAAGAATGAGACGACGGAAGGAGAAAGATATCGACGGAGGAGCAGTGGCATATTCTTCCTTTTTGTGGTTGATGAGTTTTTTATTAGTTATCCAATGTAGTGGTATATACCGTAATTCTGACTCTCTTCTGAGGAGTATTTTGTCAAAGACCATTGTTTTCCATTTTTATCACTTATCTCTAATCACGACGTCGTTTTGATATTAGACATTTCGCAAGATTAATTTGGTTCGTTCGGGTAATCATGATCAATGATTTAATCTTGGTTTTTGGTTTATGAGAATGGGGTTTATGGATCACCATAGTGTTCTCTCTGTCTCTATCGTCTTGAGATATTTGTGGCTTCTCCTAACACACAGCCTCAACATTGTAAGAATTTCTATATCACCTTTATCATGATCAACGGCGGAGCTAGAAATAATAATTATTAGAGTTATTATATTAAAACTAAATTTTATAGAGGTCATTATATCAAAACTAAATTTTATAGGGGTCAATATTTTAGTTAATTTGGGTTTAGTTTTAATTTTTTTTAATACAAATTACACTAATTTTAAAAATCTATTGATGTCATTTGACCCAATGTTAATAAGCTCTGCCCCTGGTCATGATCTATGTTTTAAACCCTTTTTATTCTTTTCTTATAATTGACATAAAATTTCTTCTTTAACCCTTATTTATTTTATTTTCTCTTCTTAAATATTTTATTTTTTCAAATAATAAATAATGATAAAATATCATTTCACTAAATTTTTTAATACTAAATTATTACCTGTACTATGCTGCGGTGTTATTTTCTAAAATTTATTTTATAAATCGATGACATCATAAGAATTATGAGTAAAACTTTTTTTAAGAAAGAAAAGAAGAAGGTAAAAGCAATATTAAAGCACTCAGTAAATATTTGCCACACTCAAACACTATATAACTTCTTGCATTCGTCATAGAGCCCATATATACGGGTTTTAGAAGGACATTCATAATTTTCTTGTACAAGGAAGAAGTTCTCTTTGTATTTGATCTAGTAGGTAATTAAGAAGGCATATGGTGTCCACACTCTGCTTCCTACGATGTACGAGATTTCAGGCTTTTGTCGGAACGTTCAACATTCATAATCTAACACTTCTTAACGTAATTCATAAAAACTTTAGGAGAAAAGTACAGTTTCTGCTTTTAAAGTTTCCCATTAATCAATATATATCTCCATTTTAGTTCTAACAGTTATATTTATCAGCAACCGTTGAGCTATTTATCTGTTAAAATTTGTTACTGGTTTGAAACCAAAGCAACAGCTAGGGAAAAAAAGACAATTCCAAACATGTAAGCCTATTACAGAAGCTAAAAATCTTACACATGTAAGCCTATTACGCATGTATGCTAATAGGTCCCAATTACGAGAACTCTCAATTGTTAATCAGGAACAATGTTTAGAACTAAAACACAAGTGACTTTTCTTGGACAATTAACATTGCCTCTCTTCTTTGGTTTTTCATTGATTTATAATAGAGAAAATGATTACAAGTTGAAGCAGAAAACGTGGAAAGAAAATGTGGAGAAATGCTTCCGAAACATAAAGACACTAACTCTCTTATTTGATTCAAGCAAATAAGAGAAGCAAATGAAAGACAATTAAATAATGTAAATAGAAAACCAATAATGAATAAATCTTGAAATCTTTGGTTTGATATGCATACTCGATCAGACCTCTTTGAACTGGTGACACTGATTGAGAGACTTATCAGTCTTGATTGGTAAGCCTTTTTGTTGAGCATAATGCTCTTTTAAAAGCCAATCATTATTTGTCTATTGAAATTTTCTCAAATATGATTGACTTTTAAAAGAACATTATGTTCAACAAAAGTCTTACCAATTAAGGCCTTACATTAGATGAAAATAGCATGTAAATTGAGGTCAAGAGGATATTTGTACTCAAACAAGTAAACTCATCCAATACTTTAGTATAGAAGTGTTTTGAAAATATTTTAAGCTCATCCAAAGTTAACCCACCAATTTGAATACCACGAAAAGAAAAGTCAACAAGCTCCTTTCCCTATCCATAAAGCTCAAATATTTGTGCCCCACAATAATTGTTAGAGAAAGCTGAGATGTTAAAATTACAAATTAATAGATATATACAGTAATAATTTGATGCAAGACTCTTTTGCTTGTCTCTGCAGATCATTTAAACAATACAATTAGAGTGATTACAAAAACTGTTTGTCTACTTTCTTGATCTGAAGTTTGAATACTAACCTGAAGAAATTTAATCCACGGACCATAAAGCTTGATGGAGAGAGTTCCTTGACTGGCAACTTTTCTCCCAAAGAACGTTGAACTACAGAACCAACTTTAGGTCGATACAAAACCTTCTCAGCTGATGTTGTTACAATTTGAAAACATATTAAAAAAAAGTAAGAAGATTCAAACTCTATGAGACTTGTCAGCAAAATAATATTTATGAAATTTTTTGATCCTTTTGCTTCTTATAGAATTCAGGTGTTGTCGATCTTCTATCAACATATGTTTTTCGAACTGAAACCATAACAACTTTAGATATTTATTCCTGTGATCTTCATAATCTTCGCTATGCAAATCGTTTGCAAAACCATATTCATATTCCGTCGTATATCTCGAGAATATTAGAGAAAATGTTGAAATGAGCTTTTTCAAAAGATCATGTCAAGGAGAAGGAAAAACATTTAACAAAAAAAAACCTTGATCCTTGAATCTGATCAAGTAACCATGTCGACTCTTGGTAAGTACCACACGAACAAAGCCTTCTTCACTGAGCAAATTTGAGCATCATGAAGAACAATAATTGTACATGGGGTATAACATCCCCTAGCCTGGCACAAAAGGAACAAGAAGAACTGGAAAGATACTCTATAAATGTTGAGTAATAACCAAAAAAAATGTTAAAATTGAGAAGAGAGAGGCTTACGTTTGATAAGCCACATAGACGTTACATATAATAAGATACTCCACAATTATTAAGTTTGGCTGGACAATCTCTTCATCTTCTTCTCTTTAGACCACATTTATTCGTTTTTGCTGATGTGTATTTTTAGAGGATGAAAAATTGACCATGTCTTTAAATGTCTTAATTTGATTGCTTTTTAGAATTAAAATTTTAAGTTGATGTATCGAGCCCTGGAAAAACAACTCTCTTATTATATATATAATAATATATGAAAATTTTAAAACATCAACTAATAAAAACAGAGAGTATTTGTTTTGAAAAACTGAATTTTAAATTGATGTAAAACCAATGCGTAATTGACTAATTGGTTGTACATGTATCGCAAGACATTCAAAAATATTTAGTTTAATTTCTTTCAATCTTTGGTGTAATTATATTATTTTGAATTAGTTTTTTTATTATTTTATATTTTAGATTTGTGATTTTTAATTTTTAAGTTTTTAATATTTTGGCAATATAATAGTAATGAAAACTAAAACGTTGTTAACAAAGTAATGAAATTCTCTAAATAGTTGTTCAGGTTGGCAAAAGAGTCTTATATTCAGTAAAGTCGTTCTCCAAAACATCTTTCCATGATATACAGATGTCAGCTGCAGCCGCCAAACCCTTTGAGTAGTTCCACTGGTTGGCAAACACGACACTAGTGGACTGATGCATAGAGACCTCATTCAGACCGACAACGAAATCGTCATCGGAGGTTATGAGAACAGCAACACATCGATCTGTGGTCTCGGCTAACTACGGATTGTCTCACTCTTATTAGGTTCGAATTGTTATTGGAGGGAGACAGTAGATGGTATTTAAAGGATAAGACAAATAATAAATAAGAAAAATGATATTTTATGATTTAATAAATTAAAAAGAATGAGAAATAACCTAAAACCACAATTTTTGGAAAAAAATTTTTTTTAAGAGGTTGGAGTAGTCGCCAATAAAGAGTTCTTCTTTGATTGGAAAAAAAAAAAAAATTTGTTCTTTGAATGATTTATTTGTTTTAGTTTGTTTGTTATATATAATTAGATTTGTACTCGCGTAATATTTTTAAACGATTTTATTAAATAAATTTTATCTTCAACTTTGATTATGAAATATTATACATTTAATATTTTGTCATATTAACTATTAGAATTATCTAGATTCCAACTATATATATATTTTTTTTTGAAACTATTACTAATATGTATTGATAAATGAATTAAAAGCACATAATCAATGTCTATAAACAGTATCGTTATGTAAAACAATCGAAAGAAAACAAAACATAATTGTTAATTTTTAGATATAAAATTGTACAACATTTGAACTTTCTTTCACAATATTAGATTCTTTGATATATAATTGTACATATATTAATATCTTTTGTACAATTTATATGTATACTATTTATTTTATTATTTTATTTACTTAGTTACCTGTATAATATAGTGAAAATAATTAGTTTTTTATGGCTTAATGTAAAAATTTACTTTTTATGATTATATATTTTGATATATAAAGAATTGTTCATTGTATTCAAAAGAACATTTTAGATTATATCGATGATATGAAATAGTGACGTAAGTAATTAGTAAGTAATTAATAATCGTAACTCAAACCTCAAACTCTTTATCTCTTTCATTCATTCTAAACTCAAACACAAAAAAATATTTCCTCATTCATTATAAAGAAATTGAAAGAAAAATATGTAGTTATTGCATTAATAATTAAACTTATGTAATTATGTAGATACTTTTAAAAATGGATATGTTACCTTTTCCAGTTTAATATTCTTATAAAACTTCTTTATAAACTCATCCGCCGTTTTATCCACCACATGATCGTGATCTCCACCGTCTTCCAATGGGAAAGGTGAATCCGTCACCCTAAGTTGTCTCACCGCCGGAGACATCATCAACGGTGACGCTTTGGCCACTTCCGCCGCCACTATCTTTTTCTCATTCTCTCCTAACATTTCAAAAACCTTCTTAACCGCCGTAGCCACCGCATCATCTTTGTTTTCATAACAACCACCGTGGACACGGCGGTTGTGTTTGCTCATAAAGGCAAAAGGGTCTTTTGTCGAGGTATAGCTGCAGCTGGACTCGTAATCACGGACTCGTGTGGAGGAGCTGACGCCATAATGGCTAGTGAAGTTAGAACCGCAACGACGGAGATTAGTGATGGCTTTGTTGCCTCTCTTTAGCATTAGGTTTAAATGAAGCATGAGCTTGTTTTTTATTGTACTAGTTTCTAAAATGCAGAAGACGATCCGAACGATTTTACAAAGTCTCTTAGCTGCAACTTGTGCCTTTTGTTCCATTTCCATGTATAAAACTCTCTCTGCTTCAGAAGATTCCATATTTTACTATTTTCTTTGTTTTTTGTTTCTCATATTTAATGATTTAAAAGAAATAAAAAGAAAGAGAAAAAGCTTAAAACCACAACTTTAGAGAAAAAGATTTATCTTTGTTATTAAGAGGTTGAAGCCTTCTTTGTATGATTTATTTTGGTTTACTTTGTTTTATATATAATTATTAAATTTAAGACTAAGTTATCCACAAATCATAACACATACATATGTAACCGTTATAAGATGGAAATTAAAGAAAGGGTAAAAGGACTTTAACTCAAGAGTAAGCAACCGAATTGTAGCAATGGTGGTTGCGATGTTAATAATGTGAGTTATATATAGAATTATTGTAATTTGATAATAATCATAGACTACGTATTAAGTAAACAAAATATCATAAGTAAACCAAAATAGTAATCAAAAAAAGAAAAAAAAAAAAAAGTAAACCAAATATCTGTTATGAGTAGCTATATTTGGCAGGCTGGTCTATGGGGAATGCGAGCCAGTTTGTAAGTTGTGTTTACCACAAAATGATAAATTTTTACAATTTTAATTCAGAATTCAGACTTGTATTTGCATGTAAAGTTTGCATATATACGGAATTGTGAATATTTATATGTATATTATATTTATGTGTTGTATAGTTTTACACGTACACATATTGGCATATATCAAATATATAGTAAGCTATATTTATATTTAAAGATGAAATATAAAAAGCAAAAAAAATATCACCTGGAATTGATGTTTTCTTAGGATTCACTTTGTTGTTAATTATGATTACTACCAACACCTGAGATTAGATTAATGATTGAATCCAAATATATATATTTTTAAATAGAAAACATGAACTCAATTTAAAATAATTTATAAAAAGCGATTTTTACTTATAAGAAGTATATATACTTAAATCCAGTAGATTAATAAAAATCATAATTGCTATTTAAAAAAAATGAATGTCTCATTTATAGGGTTTTTATATAAAGCAACTTTGGAAATGGACCATAAACCGTAGAGCTTAGAGATAAAAATATCGTGGTTACCCAAAATGGAAATATATTTAAGAAAACTTGAAAATTACAGTCCCCAACCAGTATTTATACATGTAATTCTCCCATAACTTTTTTCTTTGGAATTTAACACCCACAAAGTGAACAATAACGCTCGAATCACGTAACCCATTCGTCGTGGTACGGTGACTCTAAAGTGTTAGCCATCTTCTTTTGCAGCTTAAGATTCTTATAAAACTTCTTTATAAACTCCTCCGCCGCTTTATCCACCACATGATCATCATCTCCACCGTCTTCCAAGGGGAAAGGTGAATCCGTCACCCTAAGTTGTCTCACCGCCGGAGACATCATCAACGGTGACGCTTTAGCCATTTCCGCCGCCACTATCTTTTTCTCATTCTCTCCCAACAATTCAAAAACCTTCTTAACCGCCGTAGCCACCGCTTCGTCTTCGTTTTCATAGCAACTACCGTGGACACGGCGTTTGCGTTTGCTCATAAAGGCAAAAGGGTCTTTTGTCGAGGTATAGCTGCAACTGAACTCGTAGTCACGGACTCGTGTGGAGGAGCTGACGCCAGAACCGCTAGAGTTCGAACCGCGACGACGGAGATTAGTGATGGCTTTGTTACCTCTCTTTAGCATTAGGTTTAAATCAAGCATGAGCTTGTTTTTGATCGTACCAGGTTTTAAAATGCAGAAGACGATTCGGACGATTTTCCAAAGCCTCTTGGCTACGACTTGAGCCTTTTGTTCCATTTCCATGTATAAACCTCTCTTTGCTGCAGAAGATTCCATATTTTACTATTTTCTTTGTTTTTTGTTTCTCTTATTTTGCTTGTCTCACTCTTGTAATGTTTGGATTGTTATTGGAGGGAGGAATTAGAGGGTATTTAAAGGATAAGGCAAAATAATATTTAATGATTTAAAGAAATAAAAAGAAAGAGCAAAAACCTAAAACCACAACTTTAGAGAAAAAGATTTATCTTTGTTATTAAGAGGTTGAAGTCTTCTTTGTATGATTTATTTGCTTTAAATTTTTTTCATATATAATTATGAAATTTAGGACTAAGTTATCCACAAATCATAACACATAGATATCTAACCGTTATAAGATATAAATTAAAGGAAGGGTAAAAGGAACTTTAACTCGAGTAAGCAACCGAATTGTAGCTAGCAATGGTTGGTCGTTGCGATGTTAATAAAGTAAGTGATATATAGAATGATTGTAATTTGATTATAGTCACAGAGTACGTATTAAGTAAACCAAATATCATGAGTATAGTGATATTTGCGAGCCATTTTGTACTACAAAATGATAATTTTTTACAATTTTAATTCAGAATTCAGTTTTGTGTTTGCATTTAAAGTTTACATATATAAGGAATTATATATATTATACTTGTGTTGTATAGTTTTTAGACGTATACATATAACAAATATATAGTAAGCTATATTTATATTTAAAGATGAATTATAAAAAGCAAAAAAATATCACCTGAAATTGATGTTTTTCTTCGGATTCACGTTTTTAATAAAATATATATTTTCTCCTAAAAGACTATCTTTTGGATTTCTTACATTGATTATATACAATTGATACTTGCTTTTTATAGTCAAGTTATGTTCATTATTAATTAATATAATATATTTGTATTAACATATTTCCAAAACAATTAGTTATCTTATAAAAAAAGTATATTAGGTAGAAGAATATAAAATAATTTTTTGTGGAAAATATAAAAAGTAATTTTGTGAACAATAGAGGATAATATAGTTAATAAATAAAATAACTAAATTGAGACGTTTTTGATTATTCCGTTAGGAACATCATGTCCAAATCAAATTAAATAAAACATTAAGTGTGATCAGATTGTCGTAAGTGTATATATCCTCCAAAAACTTTCTAAAACTAAATAGGATATATAAGTTGAGTCATGTCTTAAAAGTTGATAGCAAATTTAGACCATTGCCGTAGCCACTAAGGCGATCCAACTAATTAAAGCAAACAACCTCTCTTCTTACGTACGTGTCGGCTCTTCATTTACATTTACTTTCTTCTTATTCGAATTTTCTTACACGTGTTACTCTACAAATGGACCTCTTCACTCTCACAATTCAATTTATATGTATAATCATCAAAATGGAATCTATATTTGTGAAGTGAGACTAGAGATTTCAATTATAAGCAAATGTTTTAGATCAATTCCTAGTTCGGAGATGTCAATTCAACTATGAAACAAGAAAGTAATTGACTAATATTTTATGAGTTTCTCTTTATATCCTACAATGAAATTAAATTTTACACCTAATGAATTTGCTTTATGTAGTTATGGTAATTCCCTAGTAAGCCACAAAACTTAATAACGATAGCTCGTATAAACGACATGCAGTTTTTATTTTAACTAAATAACTAATTATTGGCGAAAACGACACACCTTTTTCTATTGTCCAACGATATTTATATATTATCATCTTATTGTATCGATAAGGCTATATTATATAGAATATCTTTTTATTTTGTCGCTATGAACTTTAAATTTAATCATAATATAAGCCTTCTTTTTGAAAATATGTGCTCTGTTTTTCTCAATATCATTTTCTCAATTTTTTTTTTTTAATAATAGTCCCAATACTTAAATTTACATTGTAGTATTGTACAGAGATTAAAACTCATTATTTAATACAAAATGAGACATTTATTATGATTAATGATGAAAGTTTCATTGTTGAAAGAAAAAAAAAAACAATGAAACTTTATCACTTTGTTGTTAATTATGAGTACTACCAACACCTGAGATTAGAGTAATGATTGAATCCAAATATATTTTAAAAAAATAGAAAACATGAATTCAAATTAAAATATTTATTAAAAGCGATTTCCACTTATAATCCAGTAGTCTAATAAAAAATCACAATTGCTACATAAAAATAAATAAATTAATCTCTCATTTATAAGGTTGTTATAAAGCAGCTTTGGAAATGGACCATAAACCGTAGATCTTAGAGATGAAGGCATCTCAGCCAATTATAGCCACCTGTACGTCTCCATTCACAAAATATTTATATTGGAATTCAATAAGCTATTTATGTGTATATATCACTTTGGTTTATGATATTTTTTATAATATTATATTGTAGTATTTAATTAAACGTTGAGCTCTTTTTTCTTTTTGGTTTTTCGTTTATTAATTGTTTAGTCTGCTTTTATTGGGTGGGAAGATTCGGTTGTTTATATGGCTTGAAGTAAAGAAAAGGAAGTGAGGGAGATTTTAGTTTGTCATTTTCTAAATATTATATATAAATTTTGTATGAACAAAATAATAATATGTTGTTGGATCGGATGTAATGGATACATCCCTTAATCCACTAGATTATGTTCCTCAATAATATGATCCACCTAAAAAGATATAACATATGAATCATTTTTGTTATTTTACTATTCTTTTTATTTTTGGTTTTTCGGTTTGATTTGTCTTTGTTGGCAGATGTATAAACCTATATCCAAAACTTCCACAAACAAAAAGTAATAACATATGAGATAACGTATTTTAATGAGTTTTTGGATTATATTAGGTGAATTTACTAACATTGTTATGATTAGTTCTACGTTCTATTTAAACCCACGAAATTTTTGTAATTGTATCTATAAAATATTCTAAACAAAGTCAGTAAAACTTTAGAATAATATATTAGTGGATTTAGCAATATTTTAAAAAATTACTAGTTTAACAATAGTATATTTTAAAAAATTAATATTAATAATGGTTGAACATATATGAAGTGTTGGGCTTCAATTGATGGGCCGATTTGTTTTTTTAGGCTTTTTTGTTTTTCAATTAAATATGGCGGTGAATAAAATGATAACTTGACTATTCAAAGTCAAAACAATTTTTCGTTAATTGCAGTCTTTCTAATAACTCACCGCACGTTTACGAGATAATTTTCTTTGCTTGAAGTTGAGATAACATCGGTAATTACATTCCATGCGAGCTTGACCATGTTTTTATGTCGATAAAATCTGATCAACTGTGTATAAATACGTACAATCCCTCATCATCTAACTCTCAGTACACTCTAACGATTCACCCAATAACCTAATCTTCAATTCCTAATTTTCAAACAATGGACGCCAAGAACACCAAAGCTGATGCAGCCAAGAATGCTGGTACGAGCGGAGGTAACAGTGGTTCAGGTGGCGTTTCTGATGCCGGTAAAACAATGGTCGCACCTGGTTATGGTGGAGAGGTACACATCGCAAGGGATGCTTTTGAGAGCAACCCTAAGAAGTTCTTCGATGATCTTCACGCCAAGGATAAGGAGACCAAGTGAACTGTCTAAGTGAACGATTAAATAAATAAAGTGAGAGTATTTTGTTGCTTATTTTCTTATTCGTTACTGATTCTCCACTGGTTCGAGTGAAGTAAAAAATAGTTTTCAATAATAATAATTAATAAGATTCTTAAATTATGAACTTTTTGCGCTCTTTATTTGGGTGTTTTTTCTTGATTTTATGGGTATTTTATATCTCTTCCACACAATTTATAAGACATAATATAAAATAGTGACACCGATCAATATAATGATACAAACCACGTGATAGTAATAAAATCAAGTACTTAACTACAAACAGTTTCCTAAAAACACAAGAGCATAATTTGATCGATTTGTCATAACACATAAAATGATCTGAAACGCCAAACGCAAATTTCAAGAGGAAAGTTAAGATATAAAGGAAGTAGTACATGCATTGTATAGCATCATGAGCAATCAGCCTTGGAAACTCAATTTGTTGTTTTCTCAGTAGACTGACTGCTCGTGATGTTATATCGTTTTCTCTAACGTTGGAATTCCACGTGGCGTCATTTCATTGGCTTAATGGAAACCGGCTGAGCCCAATGCTGGAGCCCAATAGTCGGCGCCATTGTCGCTGCCTACTTGGAGTGTACATGAGATTGGAACTAGACATAAACCTCGACTTCGAAGATCTTTCTTTGCTTCTTCATTTCCGTTTTCATTCTCTGTTGACGAAGACGAAGCTCCTCTTCTCTTCATGCACTGATCATTCACCAGCTAAAACCATTTCATAAGATTAAATAAATAATTATTTTATTAAATTTTTCATTGAGAAAAGCATATCCTTATATAATAATCCACAACTAAATTTGCCAATAACTTCCCCTCTCTTTTTCACATCTGTCATAAATCCCAAAATTGACAATTTAACTTTTTCTTAATTATTTTTGTGTAAAAAAATAAAATTAAAAAAAGGTAAAAAAACCTTCACAAAAATCATTCTCTTCAACAATCCCACGATCCTACAATCTTCACAAAAATCAAAAAAAAGAAATTAAATAAAAACTTCACAAAATTCCCACGATCTCCAAAAAAACTTCCTACTTCCCTTTTTCTTATTCTCTTTGACAATTAATCACATTTGCCATCAAATTTTTTTTTTCAAAATCTCTTCCTAAGAAGATTATTATTCTCTAAAAATTTGATTATTCTTTCATTACATTTGCATTACACTCTGACTGAAAGAAAAATCCAAAAAGTAAAACCCTAGAAATCACATTGATGTAACTAGAAAAAATGTAAATATTTAGCTAGAAGTAAAAAAGATTTTGGTGGCGAATCATCATGCAAGGATAAAGATTTCGGCAAAGAAAGAAGATGATGTTCCGATAGTTTCTCTTCTTCCACCATTAAAAAAGTTTCAGGTTTTCTAATTTTTCAAAGTGTTTTTTCTTTTCTTTTCAAAATTAGATAAAAAGAGTAGAAAATCCCTAATCGATCAAATTGTTCTTTGTTCTTTTTATTTTGTCAACAATTTTCACTATGATTAAAATCAGTTCTGTTTTGTTTTCTATATTTTTTCTGTTCATAAAAGATTAATTTCAATAACACTTTTTAAAAGAGTTATTTTGACAACGATTAAAAATTAAAAATAATTATATCTTTTCATGATTTATAGTTTGTTCATGACTATACTTGTGTTTATATAAGCACTAAACTTTTTAAAATAATTATATTTGTTTCATTGAAGAGTGTCGTGCAATTCTTGGATTTTTCTCTGCCGTTTGTAATCGTACTCATACCAGAAAATTCGAAAGTTTATTTCATTCTTCAAAACAAATCGAAGAAACAAAAAAAGAAAGAAAAATATTTGAAAGAAAATTCTCTTCCACGAAAAAAACGAAAAGAGGTTTGAGACGTTAATATAAAGTGACATAAACTTCATAAACGAACAAATTTGACTAATAATTTAGCCCGTGCAAGGCACGGGACTTAATACTAATAGATATATAAGACCCGCCAAAGGAATTTGAAATGTACTTTGATGAAGAAAACAAATAAAAAAATAGGAGAAAAAGTTGACAAGTAAACAAATTTAGTGGCTTTGTTGGTTTTAACGAACTTTGTACATTTTGATTATAATAATGTAAGGTAGGGTGAAAATAAAAGCTGGCCATTGCATCTTTTAATGTTTAAGTCAACTTTATCTTTAAAGAAAACTGTAGAAAAGGAGAAAAAAAGAGATAAATTTGGAACTAAAGCTGTCGACAATTTTTAGATTTGGATTCAATTGATCCAATAAAAAGTATAATTATAGTGTATAATTAAACTATAGTTTTGTATATAAAGCAAAGTAACCAAATTAAATAATGAAGTTACCTGACCAGGGTCCTCAGGAAATATACAACTCCTATCTCCTTGCAACTATACATGAAAACCATAGTTAAGTGTATAATATTTGTATAAAAAATGTAATGTATAAGCTTATAACATGATGATGTGTTTGTGTAGTTATGTATTAATGAAGTTTGGTACTTACATGTTGTTGGTGCCTCATATTCCCTGAGGCAGTCGTACCAAAGTATGGATGACTCAAAGCCTGCAACAGTTTCAAAAAATCACATCAATCAAATATTACTTATGTAGAGAACAAAACTTTTTACTATCTTTATTCTCTCTTTTTTAAATATATTTATCGTTATAATTTTCATCGATTGATGAATAGATTGATGTTCATTATACTTACAATATAATATGTTAATCTAGTGATATGGATTTCCACTACTCAGGAAGACCCGATCACCAAAAGTATTTATAGATATAAAATCACTAATAAGGGTTTTCACTTGTATATATTATAGTTGGAGACTCGATTACCAACATAATTTAAAGATATAAAGCAGTTGGTTATTAAATGAAAGGAAGAAATTATATTATGATTAATTAATTATTCAGTAATCACTTGGTTTTCTCTAATTATTAATTATTTTTAGAAATTATTTTAGCATTGTTTTTCTTTAGTTGAGAATATATAGAGACTTTGGAAAAGACGAGTCATACCTCAATTTGACTCTGAAGGAATCTAATGTATCCAATAGCTTCCGACAGGACAGAGGCTGTGTCAGTCTGCAAAAGATGGGTAAAAAAAAGGAAGAAGAATGATTTCGATTAACAAAAATGAAACTCTCCAAAATCAATGTTTAAAAGTTGATTTGATTTGGAAATAGTAGATCGACGACATTAATAAAATGTAATTTGTTAATTAACTCGATCTTTACCTTTCCAAATGGAGATACTAGCTGATGTAGTGCTGCTATTCGACCTCCTAGCTTCTCTTTTCTCACCTTTAATTATTACCATCAATTAATTATTAGCATAAATTAATTTATAATATGCATGTGTGGTTATATTTTTTTTACTTATTACCATGCATAGAGAAAACGTGTTTACATTGTAATTAAGTAGAAGTGATTAGCAATATTGTACTTTCACTATTTTATATAATTAATAATATCATTGAATCCAGAGTCTAATATGATTCTCATTTCCCACCATTAAAGAAACTTTGAAATCTCTCAAAATGTCCAGATTCTAAAAATTTAACAAATATATAAGGAATATATCGTTGAGATTTAATTAAGTTTGATATGTTATGAAAGAAAGTGAGAAAAAGGAATAATGAGGAAGGAAGAAGAAGACAAAACAAGAAAGAACAAAAGAGTTACAAAACACAAAACAACACACAGCTTATTCTGTGCCCATTCTGTTTTGTTTGATTCTTCTGTTCTCCTTTGTGTTTGTGTTTTTGTTTTATTATTATGATGTCAGTGAAGAGAATTAATATACAGAAATTAATCTCTTATATAATTTTTAATTAAAGTTTTCGTTGATATAATCGATTAGTTATACCTTGAGGGTTGATTGTGACGAAGGAGAAGGTTGAAGCCTTGGCTTCTTATTAGTAGACCCACCAATCTCTAAGCTGTTACACTTCATTACGTATATATATAACAAACAAAACAAAGATCAATTAGTCAATATATAATAAATATTCATAAATTATCAAAAAAAACAAATATATTTTCATAGCAAAACGTATTCTGGTTGCTCGATGAATTAGATCCAAACCTTAAAATAAGACATGATTTGTCCTCTTCTTTTTAAATGACGTTATAGATTTCACTTTTTCATAGTAGATGATACGTGTTTAATTACTAATTTATATGTAATTAGATCTTATAATATTAAAATATTTGAGATCTAAGTGTTACCTCAGAGGATCGATCTGGAGGAGTGTGTCTCCCTTCAGACAAGTGATAAGCATTGTGATTGCTAGAGAAATCCAACATATTATTGTTGTTGTTATTGTTGTTGTTGTTGCTGTTATCGTCGTTGCTATTAAGGCTTGTTGTTGTTGTTGTTGTAACACAAGATTTGTTAGGAGGTGAGTTTGGGGAAGAAGATATAACATAGCCATTGTTGTTGTTAATGTTACTCTCTTGTTTGATATCAACAGCCACCATAGAAGCTTGTTGTTGGCTTAACACTTGTTCTTCCCAATTTTCCAATCTCATCTTTCCTTGAAAACTTTGGTGGTGTTGTTGTTGTTCATCATGATGATTTTGATGGCCCATCATCTCCAATCTCTCTTCTTCTCCCATCATCAATCCACCCCTAAGTTCACAAACAAAATATTCATTTATACAAATAGATTGTTTATTTTATACGTATATATACGTACTCAAATACACACACCACACACACATATATGGAATCAAGAAGATAAAGTCAAGATTAGGTATTATAACACATGACAAAACAAAGCCATGAAGTGAACTAGAAGAACACAAGTAAGCACAAGATCATGTGCTTAGATGATATATAGAGGAAGAGAGAAAGAGAGAGGGATAGTTACAAAAGAAGTTGGCTAAGGCTCCAAGACTCAGGAGGGAGATCATTGCAATCGAGCCAAGAGGAGAGATTAGGGTTACTAGGCAAAGATGGTGAAGAAGAAGAGGAAGAAGAAGTCGCCGGAGATGGCAAGAAGTGTGGCAAGAAAGTAGGCATCATCCTTGGTCGGAGATAATTGTTGTTAGGACTCATATGTGGTGGTAAAGGAGCTTGTTGATGACCAATCAACGGTGGTGGTGGTCTCATGCCGCCACTTACGTTCCACCAATTAGGGTTTCCGGCCGCCATCAGCTGTTGAACCGGCGAACTCTCTAACACACCTCTATTCATTATCTTCTCTCTCTAGATCTCTTTATGTTTACCAATTAGAGACTTTGGAGAAACTTTGAGAAGTGTTTGATTCTTTAGCTTAAGTAGTTTTAGTTTTCTTGCTTAAGAGAAAGAGAAAGATAAACTCAAAACTAACTTAAATTTTGATCTCTTTTGATAACATGTGATGTTAATTTTTTTTGGAATTTAATTATTTTTATGTTTTTTAATTTTGTCTTTTTCCTCTCTTTGTTTTTTCATTCTTTATTTATTTTCGTTTTCTTTAAATTTATTTTATTTTATATCATGTATTTACTTTTTTCCCATGCTTTTTTCCATGCTTTAGCTTTATCTTAAAGTGGGGCAAAGAAAGGTGGTAGCTACTTTTATTATTTAATTAATACATGAGTTGAGAAAAACAAGCAGAAATATTTTTTTAATTTGAGGAAAAAGGATTATTCGAATATTATATATACGGTGTATAAAAATTTCGAATATATATTTATAATAAAATAAAGTTTTGGGTATATCACAACTCACAAGTGTCTTGCATCTATGATCTATGCATCTCCCATTTTATCGAATGTAAATTTAAATTATCCTTTTTTCAATCCATATTTTTCGATTGGTAAGATTGATTCTTTGATCAATTGATTCTTTGATCTAACGGTTAATTTAGGTTAATTAATTAGTTCTAAACTGGCAATGATTATATTCTGGGCCAATACTAGGGTTTTAGATTGTAGGTGCATCACTAGCTGACCAAACAGTTTAATTATTTGTCTTTTTTTCTTTCTTTTTAGTTTAACCCTTAGTATACTAAATTAAAAGTGATACGTAAAACTTGTACTAAAGTTATATATTGATAACATTTTTATACTTTTAATTACAACCATGTTGCTATTTGATTTTTTTTAACATAACAAATAGTTTTTAACAATAAATTTACTTAGAACTGAACATATATAGAAGGACACCGAGTTAATCTAAATTAGAAATGATCTTAATAACAAATAGTAAGTTATAATAAAATTTATATCTTTTTAAGAATTGAATAATTATTTAATATTTTGATATAAGTTTTTAACGCGTTTGTTAACTCTGTTGCACTTTTACCAATCAAAAACTATGCTTACATATAATCAAATCTCAATAATGGTCAGTCGATTGTGGATGAGTGTTAAAAGTCGTCCACAAAGTCGAATATAACGAACTGGTATTTACCTTTCATAATAATAATAATAAATATACAGTTAAAGAAGATGAAAAAAGACGAGAAGGATTCTTGAATTTTTAAAATTATTTACAACGACAGAATTTATTTTTTTCTGACGTAAAAAGTAATAGTGTGTTGCGAAGGATTTGCTGTAATCGTATTAATGGAAATACATCTAACGAACTCTGTATTTAACTAATCAACTACGTAATAATACCCGAACGAACTAGTAGACTAGCAGTACTTCAAAATAGAAGTCTGAGAGGTCACCAGTTTGAGTCCTAACTTAAGCAAAAAGGAGAGATATTTCCAAAAGAAATATCTAAAAGCTACCTCTGGACCCACAAAAACTAGAGTTTTGACCTCAAGTTCGAAGTCATAAAAAAAACTACTTAATAACGAGTTATAAAAAGCTGGCATATTTTTTTTAAACAATTATTTAATGTAATAAAAAAACTGACAAAAAAAGAAGAAGAAATTAACCAATTTGCCACGAAGACAGTCACACAGATACACGATGACGAGGGCAATGTGTCATATGACGCATACAATTAGAACTTGTTTTACAAGCATGAACGAGTTATACATATACAAATTAACCAATAAAGTCCTAAATGAATTTTTTATTTTTATTATTGCCAACAAGGAAGAAGAAGAAAGAAGACCAATTTCTCGAAGGAGTCAATTTCCTAGGGCTTGGAGATCCCTAATATTCTGTTTCCCAGTGATTTCAATTTCCAAGAAATCCTTACATCTGCTTGTAATATATACGAGCCAAATATACTTGATTATACAATATAGGAGCCAGAAAAAAAAATAAAAATATAATTAATTATACACGTCTTTTGATATGTATTTCACCTAGATAAATTAGAACTCCTAGCGTTCACTTAATTTTGCTAATTCTACCTTGATAATCTAGCAGATAAAATAAGCATTTTCAATTTGATACGCATATGTACATATATAGGATCATGTTCATTATGGAAAAAAAGCTTTTTTGTTTTAAACTAATCATTTGAATATTTTAATTTATTTATTACTATACATATTTTTTTGGTTAATATATGAAAATTACCCTAACAGTAGTATTTAAATAAAGGACAAGTATATAACTCGGATAAAGCTGCCGTATATGTAATTTTAATCTTAGAATTTACATGAAGGTAATGAGTTCACTAATATCCTAACATAAACTATAGTTATACTTGTAAAAATAGTAAGATATACGGATATAATCTAATGATGAAATACCTATTTTTAGAGTGCCTATATAAGCTATGAGATTAACCCAAATCTTGATTCTACAGCTAGCAAAAAAAAAGAATCCTCGAGGTACAAAACAAAACGCAAAAAATGATGTTAATGGAAAACCTTCAATTAAATATTTTCGTTGAACAAATTTCAAGAAAAAAGATCTTTATGTGAAAGAACCATAAAGAATTCACCTTTATCTAATACCATCATTAATACTAATACACCTAAAATGCAAAAATAAACCAAAAATAAGAAAAAATTAAAATCTTGAAACAATCAAATTGGAACCATATTAACTGGTCCGGAGTCAAATTGGTCCTTCCGATTGAAAATAGGGTTTGAGTTTTGTTACGAACACGCTTCCAAAATCTTTGTCGGAGAGGAAGTGTCGTTTCTTCCCATATTTATTCTCTTCCTTATTTAATGTTTTCTTACTTCTTCTTCTTTTTTTATTTAATGCTTTCAAACAAACACCAAACACCAAATTCCTCTTTCTTGTCTTCCTCCATCATCATCCTTTTTTATTTTATTTTTTTTCAAAATTAGTAAACTACTCCCTCCATTTCTTTTTTTTAAAGTTGTTTTAGAGAATTATTTTTGTTTCAAAATATAAGTTGTTTTTTAAAACCAAGACATAAATTAAATTTAAAGTTCAAACATACATTTTATTATCCACAACTTTCAAAATTTACAATTTAAAAAATACGTAAAATTAATTGCTTATCTACAACTTTAAATTATTTCAATTATATCACACAAAATGATTATATTTTTAAAGAAAATAAAAAGTAAAATTTTTCTTAATAAGTGTGCATTCAAGCAAAACAACTTATAAAAAGAAACGGAGGGAATAGTTTCTAAAACACTCAAATTATTTATATTTTAATTCATTTATGATTTATTTAAGGGGACCATTGTTGGAGTTGGAGGTTAATAACGGAATATAAATAATACTAATCTTATTGGGATACATAAATTAAATGTGAAATAAAGTAAGTATATATATAATACTCCAAATTTTTTAAATGTAATGATGGATAAGCAAAAGATTTATGTCTCCAAGATGCTTTTGGTTATCATTTAAAATATATCATCAAATGTGATTGATTATAATAATTTGAACATACTAATAGTCTCTTGGAATGTAATTTTCACTGACATATATATGAATGAAAACAAACATGAAAAAAATATGTATGATTATCTGCAGATTTAGTCGACAACTCTTTAAAACTTTCTAAATACATGTTTTAGTTGATCTATAAATTTGTATAAATGGCCCATGAAACCTTCCTCGAATTTAGATATGATGCAAATAATTTGAGAGTTATACCATAAATTAGGTTCAATTATTCATCGTGACCATGTACATCATATGTGCTATGAATAGCTAAATATGTCTATTATAGAGTACCGTAAGTGTAATATATTAACTTTCATAAAGAGCATGTGGTCAAGTGGTAGAGGGCTGACCTAGAACTTTAAAGAGTTCGTAAGTTCGATTTCCCTATTATGCAAAACTAACACACATTTTCTTAATCACCCTTATACGGATATGAGCTCATGCTCTCGGCCCATTTGAATACTCGGAGGTGAAGGTCTATTCGTAGGTTGTACCACCCTCAAGAAAATAGTCCAAGCCCCTCTTATAAGGTTTGAGAACTCTTGAGTTACAAAAAATATATATATATTAACTTTGGGTAATAGATTTGTAAGACGTTTTGTGTACATCATTGAATAGTCACAATCCATAATAATTTTCGAATCTAGTTTTTTCTTTTCTTTTTGTAAGTAAATTAAACAATACTATATTTTCGATTACAAAATGTACGTAAATAGAAAGTGTATAATTCTAAATCGAACATATTACTTTTCACGATTATATACAGTATATACATATTGTTACGTCTCGGCTACTTCTTTCTAAGACCTCCACAACAATCACTCTCATTCATTGAATCCACTTTCGTTCGAAGGTCACTTTGTTATTGTTATGATTTTGGGTTGACACAAATGAATTCTTAACCATAAAAATAAAGAAGAACAAATTTAGTTTATTAAAATTCCAATTTCATTAATTATGTGTATGAATAATTACAGATCTTTTTTTTATATATATATATAACCTCTACAACCCGGCCGATACAATCGTTATTATGATATATATATAAATACTATGTTATCTATAATTTATACAAATTTGTAGATCAACTTAAATATGTATTTGGAAAGTAGTTTAAAGAGGTATCAATATACTATATGTATGTATATATATATACATATTTATTTAATTTTATCATTAAATCTTTATTAATTTTGATTTTTTATATAAAAATACTCAAACTCGATTTATACCAAACTGAAGTCGACCTAAAAAATAAAAATATTCAAATGAGTCTTAAATCAAAAGAACCAAAAACCCGTAACCCAAAAAGATCCGACTCAAATCCGAGTACCCGAATATTCTTAATGTTTAGTTTTCCTTAAACGAATATTCCTTCCATTTTTCCTTAAACGAATATTTTTTAAATATTACTAATTAGGTCTGAGCAAAAAACTCACCCGAAATAAGAGGATGAATCAAACCCGATGAAATACCCGAATGACTCCTAAATTTATGAATCTGAAAAACCAAAATCAAACCCGAACCAAACCGAACTCGAATAGATACCCGATATACTTTTATTAAATTTTAGCTATTTTAGACTTTTTCTATTAAATCTTTATAAATTAATATATAAAGATTGCTCAACAAAATATAGTTTCAACTTTAGTTTTAAAGGACGACGAAAAATAATCTTTCAGTCGCAGAAAAATAATTTATAAAGGAAAAGATATGTATTAAAAGAACGAAGCCGACACAATTGTCGTATCGCAACGACATGTTACATTTATTATCTCCATTAATTACGATTAATTTAAGCTGACGTAATCATTCACGAATTTCAGTTGAAATACTAATATGTAATAGTATTGTCATTTACCCAACACAATGTTATATGTTAGTCTGTGTCCAAACAAAAAAAAAAACTGCAGTCAAAGATTTATTCAGATTTTTATAATTTAACTGAAATAATCAAATGATGGCAAATTTTAACAAAAATAAATAAAAATAATCAAATGATGTTATAAAGAAGAAAAATAATTGAATATGAAATGTCTCTGCAGTCAATTAAAATAAGAGTTAATTTACAAAATATATATAGGTTTTCATTTAATTAAGAATCTAACATAAGTTTTTAAAAAATTAGATTTTTGATAATATTTATCAAACTTGACTATTTTACCCATGATACATCGATACTGAATGAGTTAAACCGATATTATTTGTTATATATCATGTAAGAAATAAGTTATATTACATATGTATCAAATTATTTACTATATAAATAAATATGTTAGAGGTGCATATATATATGTATACGGATAAATAAAAACTTTACCAGGTATCAACATATGATTTGTGAGGCATAGAAAAAAATGAATATCCAATATATGAAATTTGTGTCAAATTGTAACACAACAATTATGTTATCGGTATAACATATATAATATCAGTCTATTTAATATGTTATCATATGTAACAAATTTGTTAGAGGTGTATATATATGTGTATATGTGTAATTAAAAACTTTAATAGTTATTATTTTAGTTACATTATTACAGGAGTACAATGAGTAATATTCAAAAAATTACACAAAATCTAATTTTTTGAAAACTTGTGTTAAATTTTTAATTAATTGAAAACTTGTATATATCTAACGTAATTTCTCTTAAAATAAAATTCACAGCAACGAATATGAACGTAAAAATATCACACTACGCAACCTAAAAATCCTAATATTTAACACACACACCACACACACACAAATTTCATTAGAAATGAATCGATATGAATCATGTGTTTTATTTTAAACCTTTTATTAAGCTTAAATTTGTAATATAAATCCTGACATCAATAGTTTAATTTATGCGTTACAACAATAATCGTTAATCGTTATCAACTTTTACTTGGTTTGTCAAGGTAAGGTTTATGGTGAAAAAAAAATCAATGGTAAATTAGCATCAATGTCAAGAACAGTGTATGAATGGCTTATATATACATACACATATATTAACATATATATATATAATTGAAAAGAATAGTATTAGTAGACCATATCTCAGTGGTGATATGATTATTTAAAAAACTAATCAATCACTCTCAATAATTAACAAAAAAATTAAAGAATAAGTGACTAAACTACAGATCCCAAAACCCTTAAAATCATGCCTTTTTCGTTTTTTATTTGTTGTTTTGTCCTCTTATATATAAATATAGGGCATATTAAATTCAATATTAAATGTTTTCTTTTGCAGTTTTTTCTCCACTCATTGAACTCTAATTACTTTCCTCCCCTATAAAGCAAAACACCTACTTTTGTAGATGCTAATTCTGAATGATAATTTATTAAGATTTTTTTTAATTAGGTATTCGCTTTGATTTATACCAAATACCTACAATAACTCAAAACAATATAGTACATTTTAAATTATGATACCATTCAAAACAAATAAAATCATATAATACCAATTTAACAAAGTCTAGATATTCGTATTTGTTTTCTATATTACATATTATATATAATATAACATTCTTATAATACTAATACCTCGAGGCTGTACATACAAAAAATTGTTTTTCTTTCTATAAAATGATACATCACAAATGTAAATTAATTTTATTTTAATATGTGATGTAGGTTAATGGAAGAATTTATGGATTCATTATGTTATAAATGTGACTCCTTAACCATTGATACTTCTAAGCTAGAGCTTTGCTTGATATGTATCTTAATCATTGATGTATTTCAAGAAAATTCGTTTTGGAGACCTCACACCTACATGTATTATAGAAGTTAAACATGAGTTTTAGGTCACGTGATGATGCACGTGACTGGAAAACCCGTGGATCGAAATAGTAATTGAAACAGGCGATGTTTAAAAGCCCAATTGTTTTTACTAGAAGACAAAACTGTATGAAGTCTGATTTGGGTCGGTGGCCCACATGATATGCACGTGCAAGAGCCTATTCTCTCTCAAATTCTAAAAAAAATGAATTGCATACTCGAGTTATAATAAATGAATGTTGACATACACTTTTGTTTTTTGTATTTACTAAGTATAAATATAGGAAATTTGCTAACTAGTAAATAAATATGTCTGGATTTCAAAATATAGAAAGAAAATTAAGATTCACACGTGGGAATGAAGTTACAAAAGGGAGAAGACAAAGGGAGTCAGAGTCAACCCTAAAATTCATGTCCGTAAAAAACGAGTGATATTCTTGTACACATCGAATCAACTTGTCCACTTGCTTTACTACTTCGCTAAACTAACTTGATTGAAAGAAAGAAAGAAAGAAAGAAAATATCAAATAAACTTGATTTTTAAGTTGAAATTCTCCTCCCTTTTTTTATTATGGAATAAAAAAAAAGAAGAAGAAGAGTATTTTCCACTTTCATTCGATTATTGAAAATGAAAAAATACCATTTGTTGCGATAGTGGCTTGTACTTATCGACATACGAAGTCGGATCATGTCATTCTAGGTTGACTTTTTACATAAGATGGATCCATGCTTTTATATTTATGGATTTGTGTTCGCACAAAATCAGACAAAACAAAAAATTATAGTGGAAGCCAAAACCCTAAACACACAAAATTACGCGATTATTTGAAATCCAACACCGAATAGTTAAACTGATAAATTGTCTATTAAGATAAAATGCTCTTCATAAGAGACCGAAGCAGATGGACTTCATATAAGCAACATCAAAACGAGCTTCTCAAGTGATTCGTGAAATTCATCAAAAAAAAAGTTGGCAGTAAATCAGCAAGACACTATATATCTTCCTAAACACTTGGTTCAGGTTCATCCAAGTTACTAAATAGCTCTCGCACTATTGAAATGTTCTTGTATGCTTCTTTTATTTTATTTGAGTGTCATATTCATACTATAATCTTCTTTTCTTTATATTTTCAAAAATAGTGACTCTGTGGAAGAGAAAAAAAAAGAAGATGATTTGCTCTGTGGAGTATTATTTAGAAATTTTTTTATTAATCTTTAATTTTGATGCGACCAGCTTTTGGTGGAGCTGACTAAATTAGCTTTGTATTGCTTTCAAATGCAATATCTGCTTTATGATAATGAAATAAAGGCTTGATTTTGCTTTCAAGTTGGTGTAACGTATAAGCTTCAACTTCACATTTATTTAGGTAATTAGTAAATTTCTTTTCACATTATTATTATTGTAATTAATTATATATAACTAGGCAAGAGTACCATGCGCGGTTGCATGGGATATATAATTTCGTAAAGTAATTTTAGTTAAATACCATTTCTTATTTTAAATAACATTCTTTTACTTTTTTAACGTTTAAAACAAATTTTCCGTAATTCTTATATCAGTTTTAAAACTATAAAAATTGATAATTACATAAAAATTCCGGCGAGATCATAAAAATTCCGTTGGCGTCTCCGATGAGAAGAAGAGTTACTGATAAAACAAAAACTCTTTTCACACGGTTGGGCCTTTTCGCACGTGAAAGTGACCATATCATGTTTATGAGACATAATTGGGCCCACATGTTAGAACCCACTTGTTACGCTCCTTCACTCGTCCCCACTTCTGATTTATTATCATTACCCTTCAGTGTAATGGTAATTAATCACAGTAATAATATAATTTATAATTGGTTAAATATGGTAATTAAGTTTTTATTTTATAATTTTATCTTCTGAAAACATTAAAAATAAAAATAAAATATATTGTTTAGCAGGTGATTTGTAAAAATGGAGATTTTAAGATGAAAGATTATTTATCATTTCTAGTATTTCGGTATGACGTCATCCTATCGTAAGGACTGGGTGTCAAATGAGGTCACTTAGTCAAGCTTTGTCTATGAATTCTTCTTCAAATTTCATCACATCGATCCATTAAATTTTACAATTCAACATTACTCGTTTGTTTATTGTTAATAAACTTTGATATTAATTGAATTTTAAGAAATTTTTAATAAGTAGAATATTTTAAAGCAACAAAAAAGGCTTGATTTTCTACACCTAACCTATTTTTTTGTATTAAGAATTTATAATCATGGAGAAGACTTGAGGTTGACCTATTTCCACTTAGTAATTAAAGAAAAATTGTCTTATATTTGGACCCATATAATTACGCTCACATGTGAAGAAAAATAACACAAAACAAATCAGTATACAAGAATTGTTCATTTACTCTCAAGTTGGAATTCAATTAATTCTATTTCCCCTTTCATTAGAAATTGAAATTTTATTTCCTCTTCAATTAGAATTTGAAATTTTATTTTTCTCCCTCAATTTAAAGTGAACAATAAATTGAAATTCTATTTCCCTCTCAATTATAATTCAACATTCGAAATCCTATTTTCCCATCAATTGTAATTCGAAATCTTATTTCCCCCATTCAATTGTAATTCGAAATCCTATTTTCTCCTCAATTAGAATTTGAAATCCTATTTCCCCCTCAATTAAAATTCGAAATCTTATTTCCCCCTAATTGTAATTCGAAATTCTATTTCCCCATTCTTTAAAAGTTGATTTTTTTACCCACGAAATTAAATTAAGAATGATTTACTGTATACCAAATCAGTATTTACCAACAAAATCGGAATGTGATTGGTCTCCATACCGATAATATCTGATTTGAAGAATCTAAACCCAATTAAAAAATCCCCAATTTTTGTGACTAACCCTAGTTCATCGTTTTATTATCTTTACCATCTCAAATCGAAATTCCAAAACAATTGATTCGGTTCAGTTTTAGGGTTACGTATTTTTTTAGTCCACCTTAACTTTTTTGATTTGTCATCTTTCGCTCCCAAACTTTCACTAAACCCTAGCTTACCCTCTCAGTTCATTTCTCTATACAAGATTAATTACGCGATTATCACATCAAGAGGACCCTTAACCAATGTTCCCATCGGAAAAAAACAAGTCTCCATATTAACTATCATAATAAATTATGAAAATGATATCTATAGTACTAATATAAAATATATAATTGTTCGAAATGATTGTCACCGTTTTATGATTTTTTAGTAAGATAATTATTGCAACATTTGTGTTTATCTCTTGTCACTATCTAGTATTAAACTATTACGATAGATTTCTTTACCGACAGTATTGCCGTAGAATTGACAACTCTTTTTTTAGTTGCAGAATATGAAAAAAAAAATTTGCATAGAATTAACTGTATATGTACGTACTAAAATACACAAAACTAAAAATTTTATCAAAAAAAAAAAAAAACACAAAACTTTTACGGAACATTATAAGATCACTGTTTGATTTTATTTTTTTCTCTTACGACAATTTTCTGTCGTAAGCAAATAACACTCTGATCTAGTGAAACGTCCTGTAACAGAAAACGAAGAAGTAAAACGTACAGATGCAAGCCCTAAAGTTTTAGAAAGGTCAATTTCGATCAGTTTCATTTAGTGAGCCTAGGAACTTATAGCTTATTTGGGCCTCTTCATAGGCCTCAAGCAAAGTCTATATATATACACAAATATATTTCTTTCTTGTAAGGAACTCCTAAACATTATAAGCTTTTTAACATCTCATTAGGCTTAATGAAATTGCATTAAGCTCGTTTTCAAGATGCTTTAATATACTTATCACTAATTTTACAACAAACTAATCCATCCATTCAACGTTCGTTCAATATCAAACTCATTATGCATTTAGTATTATTAGATTTCGACTCAAAATTGTTTGTGTTTGTTTGTGTATAAAAAAAAAATAGTATATGAAGTCGTTAAATAGAATAATGTTAATAATCAATATGTGGAAAGAACCATTTTTCTCTCCAATAATTTTGATAGTGGAGTGCGATATGAATATATTTATATATATTTGGAGCATATATGATGAGGCTTATGACTTAGAAACGTCGACTCTGATTGACAAATTAGTCAATCTTCCAATATCAAGCACTTTCGATAATGTTTTGTACACAAAATCAAATGAATCTAATGATTACAATGTTTGAAGTATTACGGCAGGATCAATCACTTGTGTATTGCCAAGTTCCTAGTTTTCAGTCCGTACGAAGATATCTCTTTCGAATCTCGGATCAAATCAATGTTATTATTCTTATATATCATCCTCGTCTCGTAGGAAAGATTATTGTTTTGTTTTTTGGTTTAAGGATATTATTGTTAAAGATTTTAGTTTCGTATTAGCTCCCATAAAATTAAAGTTTTACTATATATATACAGGATGTCTCAACAGATTTCAAACAGAAATATCTGTATGAATAGATTAGATTGTTGGGAATTGAAATTCGTCGAGAATTTGTATAAATTTACAAATTCTTGACGGACTTTCACAACTCAATTTTGTCGAGAATATGATATAGATCAATATGATATGATCAATATATGAGATTAAGGTTATTACTTAACATTAGGGCATGCTAAATGTTAAAAGACAATATATATAGTTAGCCAAACCAACGATCTAATATTCAACTTAATTACCATTATCCGGTTTAATTTAATGGCAAACAAAAATTATGGATCTAATGATTTTTAGTCGTGGGATAGATTCGATATGATAAGTGATGAATTATAATGGAGCATGAGGTTCTTGTATAGACGTTAAATCAAGGAGGGTAAGTGGCTGCTTTGTCTAAAGATTCACACTGTCTCTTTGTTCCTTTCTTTTTATTATTTTTCGATTACGACACAAACCGATCTTTCACTAACGCTATAAGTACAATCCTCCACTGATTTAACATTTTTAGGTTTAGTGTAATTCCATTCGACCATCAACTAAATACATGGTTTCCAATTTGTCATGATTTTTATGTCTCCTAAAAAGTATAATAAATTATATATATAACAATCAAAATAATAAACTTTTACAATATGAATAACATGAAACAGTATAACAGATAAATTGCCACTAAACAGAAATAACATTTTTGGTGATATCTCAAAATTTTATAATGTGAATCTTTTAAATGCCAAAGAAAATAAAACTGTTCTGACTGACTATATATATGTGATCACTCACACAAATCGAATTATATAATCAAATATAGGTTAAAATATTAAAAAGAAAGTTTACAAAAAATCAACGACTTCCTATTTCTAATACTAAACTAAACAGGAAAAGTGTTTGAATCTCTTTTTAGAAAATCTAAAGACTATGAATCATATCTTCACGATATGTATCTTCATTAGTGAATTGCATGTCGATAAAGCTCCATTCCAATAATATAAGTTGAAAATAAAAACTTATTAATTCAAGCATTTCTATTTTTTTCTTCTGATAATAGGAATTCAAGCATATTTTTAACCCCTAAAACTAAAACAACGCATAAATCTCCAAACCAACGTGCTAATATGATAATAATCGCCACATGTGATGCAACATCCATAGAGATAAGATATATATAGATTACTAAATCCTTTGGGCTTAACTCCAACTAATATTTAAAGTTTAGAGCTTTCATATACATATGATTTTGGAAGTGAAGTTACTTTATTTATTGAATGATTCTTATCCTTAGTTATATTTGTAGCTTTGTAAGTGATTAATGGGAGGATTAGATGTGGAATATAATATGAGATGTTCGAAAAAGACAAAAAAAAAATAGCTCAAAAAAAGAGAGAGACAAAGGAAAAGTTAAAGAAAGGCACCTTGTGATTAAGACCCTCGAACTTACACTAAAACACAAATTTATAAAGCTTTAGATAAGATCCAAACATCAATCCACCTTATAGCCTTTAACCTAATTACTATTCATTCTTCTTCCTATGCTTCTTTTGTACACATATCCTTCATACAAATGACTTATAATCAATTAGTTCATGTTGTCCTCTGATTTGTTGGTTTTTAACAACCTTGCAATTTTTGTAAAATTAGTTTAAATGTTATTTTTGTCAATAATTGAATTGACAACTTCTGATCATAACTTATTATTTTATCTAAATCTCAAACACTTACACAAAACTACATGATTTCTTGAAATTATACTCTAGTAGAAAAACTACAAAAATGAAAGTTAGTTCTTACGTTTTATAAAATTAGATTGAGCCAACCAACGTATTTGTAGACAGATAGATGGGCATATATATATATTATCAAGGTTAAATATGATTTGATCATTTTTTCCATTACTTAATTTAAGATTTTGATACA
>WJSH01006781.1:112022-130958 GCA_009757365.2 Lepidium campestre | reverse complement strand
TAGCATTTATGCTTGATTATGGAAAAAAAGATTGTCTGATAATAAAAAAAAAAAAAAAAGTGGAGTGTGGAGACCACAATTCTTTTTGGGAACACTGCTCAATATTGCTACTGCGGCTAAGTGGCGAAGACCTACCCCCTACTGTTTCTTTTCCCTTTTCATGCATCTGGTGGGCCCAACAAATGAGAGCCCATGGGCCCAATACTTTTTTTGAGATTCTCTTCTCTGTTCTCATCCTCATAAGTCTAAATCATCTTCCATTGCAATTATTGGCCTCTTACTAATTCTATTCGTTAGCTCTAATATTAGTGTTTATTCATACATAATTAAGCTTGGGAAGTTTTCTTTTTCTGCTGATTTTGTTATGAGCTATGATGATTCATGCACATGATTTAATGGTTTGCCGGCATTAAAAAAACATATATAGTTTTAGTGAAATGATATTCATAAAAAATCAACTTAATTACTCTAAAAATTGTGTATAACTCTTTATTCATAACTAAAAAAAACGAAGAAAAATTGAACTATTTTCAACATCTCCATACATATATCAATCAAGAAAGAATCGAATAGAAAGCGTATTTTAGATACTTATAAATCATGTGCATGATAGCATAACATACGCCTCTTGAAGATATATCAAAATTTTGTTATCTTTTTTACAAAAGTAAAAAAAAAGAGAGAGACAAGGGCAAAATTGGGAAGTTTTTCAGACGCTTTCTGTGACCTGTCGGGGAGTAGATTGTCTACATAAAAAGGTAACGTGTGTGTATTCATACATGTATATATTATAAACAATTAATTAAATTAACATTTTTTAATCTGAACGTTAATGATTTGTGTGTTTATCGTTAAACGTTGCGCCAAAAGAGGAAAGAATTTAGTTCTACTTACGGATTATAAAATTATAAAACTACGTATACTTTTGTCCACTTTTGGAAATATACGATTGTTGCCAAAATTAAAGAAAAACAAAACGAAGATTAAAGTAAGAATATAATAAAGTTGTCACCTTTTTTTATCATTTCACTCTCAAATAAACTTCACAATTGATCTCAACTTCAGAATTCTTTTTTTTGTTTCCCATTTCTCTCACAAAGTTGTGTGTTTCTAATCACTAAATGCGTCAAAAGTTTCTCCACATTCACTTATTTCAACATGTCTGAATCTGTAGCAGCCGAGCATGATTACATTGGTTTGTCAGAGTTTCCAACCATGGAAGCAGCAACACCAGTGTCTGACAAAACCAAAACCAGAGATAATAACAACGACGACAGTCTCAATTTCAAGGCCACCGAGTTGAGACTCGGATTACCCGGGTCTGAGTCACCGGAGCGAGTCGACACAAGATTCTTGTCTCTCAAGGGTAGCTGTGCTGTTTCAGGGGCTAAAAGGATGTTTTCTGACGCCATTAATGGGTCTAACCAATGGGTCTTCTCTCCCGGATCCACTAATGCTACTGGTGATGTCGGGTCAGGTTCTGGCTCCGCTAACTTCACCGTAAAAGATGGAAAGTCGACAACTTTATCTAAACCGGACGTTCCGGTTAAGGAGAAGAAGAACTCTGCAACAGCTCCAGCTTCAAAGTAAGTTGGTTTTTTTGTTTTCTCTCGTTTCAGATTCGATGTTTCTCACATATCATAAAATAGGTATCTTTATGGTGTTTTTGATTGAGCAGAGCACAAGTGGTGGGTTGGCCACCAATTAGATCATTCAGGAAGAACACAATGGCTTCTTCTCAATCTCAGAAACCAGGTAATAATTCAGAGACAGAAGAGACAGAAGCTAAGTCTGGACCAGAACAACCTTGCTTGTATGTCAAAGTGAGCATGGAAGGTGCTCCTTACTTGAGGAAAATCGATCTCAAGACTTACAAAAGCTACATCGAGCTCTCCTCTGCTCTTGAGAAGATGTTTAGTTGCTTCACCATTGGTAATGTTTTCTACACTTTCCTTCATTGATCTTAATACATGTGACCGAGTTAGTGTAACTTTTTTTATTTTTGAATGTTTTCAGGCCAGTTTGGGTCTCATGGAGGATGTGGCCGAGATGGATTAAACGAGAGTCGCTTGACTGATCTCTTGCGAGGTTCAGAGTATGTTGTTACCTATGAAGATAAAGACAGTGACTGGATGCTGGTCGGTGATGTCCCTTGGGAGTAAGTCTTTGATTGTTACTTTTAGTTTTGGTCATTGTATTTCTATCTTTAAGCACATAACGTTCTAGCTTAACCGAAAAATATAGATCAGACAAGCTCTTACTGTCTTCTTCTCTGCAGAATGTTTATATGTTCCTGCAAGAAGCTGAGAATCATGAAGAGCTCTGAAGCTATCGGCTTAGGTTCTTCTCTAAACCTTTGTTTTACGCAGATCAATCTGTTCCACATATGTGCATAGTTTCAAGATGTATTAATAGGTGGTCCTAGTTGAAGTGTTGAACTAAGATCGCCTTCTAACACTTTCATGATTCTTAAGCATCTTTCATGATTTTATAAATTGTCTGCAAATATGTGGAACAAAACATCTTTTGCAGCTCTTAAACACTAAGAACTTACTATTGCACAAGATATAGAAATCGTAAACGTACACAATGTTTCTTACACAGATCTTTTTACTTTTTGCAGCTCCAAAAGTGATGGATAAGTGCAGAAGCCGGAACTAGGAAGTGGCCTGTTATGTGATAATATATGATTTGGAAAAAAGACGTGTCTAAGAAATGTAATAGCCATTTTGTTTCGAGTATTCTTGTGTTTTGTGTGCTAGGAGTGATGATTCGATCTTTCTTAAAACAGCCTCTACTAGCTCTAATAAGGCTTCTTCCTCTCAGTTCTTTTCTAATCAATCTAATGGATCATATGGGTTTGTGTATGTGTGTTTGCCAAGGAAGAATTCATAATTCACATGTATAAAAGGTTGGTAGTGTGTATGCAGTATATGATTTTCAATGTTGTATCTGCCCGGATGGGTTTTTGGTTAACCAGTGCAGAACCGAATCATTGCATTAAGAATACAATTTTCTGGCAATTCAAGAGTTTCCATGAAGTTACATAAGATCCTTATAATGGATTATATTTTTACCAAACATTTACAAGCGGTTTACAAGACGCACACCTTCCTAGCGTTGTTACATTTTTATAATACAAGTAGCTTTATCTATACTACAGAACCTAACCCTCAGATTCCTTCTCTTTACGATTATGTACATAAACGAAAGTGGAGACACTGGAGACGCTTACCGGGATTGCGAAGTATCTCCGATTTGCTTTGATATGTATCAATTCTTCTGAAAACTCCAGCTTCTCTTGCTGAGATTGCTCAATATCCAGCCAAAGTCAATTAGATTTTGCCCGTATTGTATCTTCACAAGGTAGCTTCTGTAGGGTATAAGTATGCTCTTGAGACCTGAGATCATTCAAGATAGATGGTTTCAACATGTATCATCAAATGGAGACAACAATATTAGATATCGCAACAAATACCACAATAATAAGGTAAGAATACTCCACATTTTCAGGTGTAACGCTTATCTACATCTAGAGTCATCAGATAGAGTTCCAAACCACATTGATATATTAACAAACTGATCAAATGAGACTAAAGGTCTACAGCCAATCAACTTACGACTTAAATCCAAGGCATTCCACAGAGAGAAACGTGAAGACATTGCAGTTACCTGTTATGCACATTGTTTTGTAAAAATGAGCAACTTGAGCATCTCCCCTTGTAACCACACGCTTGTTAGATTCCAAACACTCAAGGAACGCCATGTCCGCTTTAAGCAACTCTGCCTGATCATGAGTATCATAACCAATATCATGGCAATAACAGCAATGATCTAACCAATCAATAGGTCTCTGATCCCATATCAGTGAACCCCCATCTTTGCCACTAGACCAGTTGGGTCCACAATAATGTCCATATCTCGGGAAAAGCTGTGAAAGAAACGCCCTCGTTCCTGTGTGCCACGGAACCTTCGACACATAGGGTCTAAACCGATAAACAGTATTCACACCATTTGATCTTGAGGACCTACGAGACAGGGCATGTCTTTTTAACCCTCTATTTATAGTAGTGGGTTTCTGCTTTCCTTCATCAGCATTTGCAGCCCAAGGAATAACTGATCTAAAGGACCAGGTCCATATCCTTATATCAAATGAGCCTTTCCCTTGCTCTGGCTGGTCCAGAAGAGAAGTTGTGGCTTTCCCTTGCTCTGGCTGTTCCAGAAGAGAAGTTGTCGATGTCACAGTTTCAACCATAGCTACATCCTTCTTCGAGCTGATGCTGCCAAACCAAGAAAAACTCGGCAACCCGAAGTTCATCTGTAAACAACAAAGTGAGTACAATGCGTTCAGCAAGCAAGTATCAACTATTCATAAGATCAATTATCTCTGTAAATATCATGGTCATTAAATAAACAAAACAGACTTTATTTCTGCAACTCCCTGGAAATCGATCTTTCTAGTGCGGCAAAAAGAGATATCATTCAAGAAACATAATCTAACTAATATGCAGATTTATATGTTAAGCCTAACCATTTGGGCTCTAGAGATGCAATAAACAACTAATATATTGCTTCTTGGAATGATCAAGTTTCTTGGAGAATTGAAGAAAGCCATGCAAATTAATCCAGACACGAAGACAAGTTTTAGTTTTTCAAAATTGACACTGCTTAATTATTAGGTAATAAACAAACTTTAATCAGTGTAAAACAAAATTGAAAGTGTGTGGGACTACAACTTTCTAAATTCCATGACTATGCAAAAATAGCAGTTTTAGAACAAGTCGATCTCAATACACCGACGACCCAAATTTCATGGCTGATGAACAATAATCTATGAATCAAAACGAAAAGAAAATTTCTAGTCTATAATTCCGTCCACACTTTCTAAAATTGCCAAAAAAATCAAATATCACCTCTCAAAACAATGAAACCGAGAATTGAATAGTAAAAATCATGAAATCCGATATCGAAAAGGAGAAAAGGTTCATTCGAAAGAGCATGCATTGAGATTAGAATATTCACGAACCTGAGCAGAAAACTAACAGAAATGCTACGCAGAAGACGACACAGGGTTTCACGATTTTTTCTTAGCAAATTACAACCTCGGAAACGTTTACTTTATCCCATCCTTCAGTTTTATTGGGCTAGAAATTAATTTGGGCCGACCGACCTTGAAGCCCAGATGACAACTAGATTATCACAAATTTGGGCCGACAGACCATCATATATAAACTAATATTTTTCTTATAATTTTATGTATAATGTCACTGAATGCAAGTCTATAATGCAAATCTCATCTTTCCATGAACAAAAAATTACAGATTTTGATTAAAAACTAATCAAAGGTAATTGAAGAGTAAGTCTACAAAACAGAAAGGAAGACTTCGCTTTGAAATCATGACAAAACAGAGCTTCCTTACTTGAAAATTTTAAGTTTTCCTCAGTTGTCTTCTCCAAGAGTAAACTTCACAAACCTCCTGACTTTTATGTTTTCGCCAAGAGTAGCGACTGTTTGCTTCACTAGATCCTTAACCAGAACACTGTCGTCTTTAATGAAAGGCTGCTCAAGCAATGCCATTTCTCCAAGCCTCTTTGAGATCCTCCCTTCAACGATCTTCTCCCTTATGTTCTCTGGTTTCGACAAAAGATCCTCTCTTTGCATCTCAATCTCTTTTTCTTTCTGCTTTATCTCTTCTGGAATCTCTTCTATTGAAACATATTGCACCTGCGTGTAGACATTTTGGGTCAGAGACCCTCAACCGGTTTAAGCCATTGTTTCAGATGTGGAAACTTTCTTACCTGTGGATTAGCCACTGCTTGCATTGCAAGATCATCAACCAATTCCTTGAACTTTTCGCTTCTTCCGACAAAGTCAGTCTCACAGTTCACTTCTATCAGAACTCCAATCCGAGAATCATGGATGTATGAGCCGATTCTCCCTTCTGCTGCAAGCCGGCTTGATTTTTTATCCGCTGATGAAAGACCCTTCTTTCTGAGGAATTCTTGTGCTTTCTCAAGATCTCCTCCTGTCTCCGCCAATGCCTTCTTGCAATCCATCATTCCGGCTCCTGTCTCTTCGCGCAGTTGCTTCACAAGGGCAGCTGATACCACTGTAGTTGTTGGACTACAGTGCCATATTGCAAAAAAATTTAATCTTTTTATAGCCAAAAACTCTTAAGACCCAAAATTTTGTAAAGAAGAGCAAAGATTAAAAAATTTCTCACCTTGCAACAGCCTCCTTGGCCTCTTCAGCTTTTGGCTGTTCTTTCTCTTCTTTCGCTTTTGGTTTAGCTGCGGTCTGGGCAGCGACCTCAGCAGCAAAGTCCTGGCTTTTCTTCTCAAGGCCTTCTCCGAGAGTGTACCTAACAAATCTCTTTACTTTGATGTTTTCTCCAATGGTTGCAATTCTCTGCTTTACCAAATCCTTCACTATCACTTTGTCGTCTTTAATGTATGGTTGCTCGAGCAATGCAAGTGCATCAAGCCTTTTCTTTATCCGACCTTCAACTATCTTCTCCCTTATCTGCTCTGGTTTCGACAAAAGATCTTCCTTTTGCATCTCTATCTCTTTTTCCTTCTTCACAATTTCTTCGGAAACATCTTCTGTTACAAGGTACTCTACTTGAGGACAGGCAGCCACCTACATGTCAGGTCAATTTATGTTTTCAGTTATAGCAAAATGAAGAAAATATTTTAGAAAGAAACTGGGAGTTACCTGCATTGCCAGATCATCAACAAGTTCCTTGAAAATGTCGCCACGTGAGACAAAGTCCGTCTCACAATTAACCTCCAAGAGGACACCAATTCTGCTGTCATGGATATAAGCACCGATTCTTCCCTCAGCTGTGGCTCGGCTTGCTTTCTTATCGGCGCTAGCTAGTCCTTTCTTACGGAGGTACTCTTGAGCTTTGACCATGTCACCCTCACTCTCTGAGAGAGCATTTTTGCAGTCCATCATTCCTGCCCCTGTTTCTTCTCTGAGCTGCTTCACCAGAGCTGGTGAAATTCCTGTTGTATTTTGTGTCAGGAGATGAAATCTCAAATAAACCACTCGGTCATGAGTCAGGAAGTAAAACAGGTAAAAGATGAACAAAAGGAAGACCTTTGATGCTTTCATCTGCAGGAGCGGTGTTGCCATTTCCCTCAGAAGAAGCTTCCGGGACTACAGAAGCAGGAGTCTCGGCTTCCACAACAGGTACTTCGGTCACCGCTTCCTCCTTCTCAACCTCTTCACTTGCTACAGCTTCTGAGGATGAAACTTCATCAGTGGCTGAATTTGAAGGAATAGAGTTCTCAGCAATTTCCTCTTCATCTGGCCACCAGTGGATGAAAAGAGTCAATGCTATTACACATAAAACGATGAACTAATTCAATATAATGGAAGACAGCTCAACCTACTTTTGGTTTCTGGAATTGGAGGAACCACTTCTGCAGCTTCAGCTGCTGCAGCAAATGTTTCCGTTTGCTCTTCTTTTTCTGGCAAATCATCTTCAGCTTTGATCGCAACCATTTCTTCTTCTACCTTGGGAGTTTCTGATGGGAGAACCTCTTCACTTACTTCTTCAGAGATTGCTTCCACTTCTTCTTCTACCTTGGGCGTTTCTGATGAGAGAACCTCTTCACTTGTTTCTTCAGATGAAACAGACAACGGTTCCTCGACTTCGCCTGAGGTGACAGGGGCTTCAGCTTCAGGCTCTACTGATTTCTCAGCAGGTTGCTTCTCTGCCTCTTCCTCCCTTTTGTCAAGAAACGCAGCGATCTCTTCATTCTTACGGAAAGCAAGCACAAATGGATTCGTGGCTGTATGCACAACCCCTTGAGTGAGTGCTGTTTCATCAAACTTACCATCATCTTCCTCTTTCATTGTTAGGGTAACACGTCCCCTTGCTATCCGCAACACACGAACCTTAACCTCTTGTCCAGCTTGCAAAGAAGAGCCACCCATCATCATGCTTCCAATCCCATCATCTGCTTCCTCAGCCGTTGGTAGAAACCCTTCTTCGCCTTCTCCTATCGTTATAAACGCTCCTGACCTCGTTAAATTCTTCACTGTGCCATCCAACATCTGCCCTTTCACAAACTTCGAGTTATTCCCATCTCCCTTCCTCTGTCCTCCTTTCGGAGCATCCCTTTTCCCCCCTGATCTCGGCTTATCACTACCACCGGACTGCCGTTTGGGAGGATCGTCATTCTCACGCATGCTAAGAGAAATACGTTTTCCCTGAATGTCAGCTTCCACCAGCCTTACTTTCACCTCTTGTCCAATAGTGACAACACTCGCAACATCCTTAACAAAGCTGTCACTTAATTGAGATACATGGACTAGTCCATCAGTGAACGCACCAAAAGCAACGAAAGCACCAAAGGGCTGAATCGCTCGTACTTTCCCAGTGAAAGTTGCCCCAGGGACCAACTCCTCGTTCTTAACTGTCGGCATTTCGCTCTTCCTTCCAGCTCTTGCTGTTCCCCTTGACTGAGATGTCGTAGCAGGAGCTGCTACTGCAGCATCTGACTTCACATTTTCATCGGTTTCTCCTTTCGAATTCTCATCCGGAACAACAGGAGGGGAATCTTGTTCCTCTACTGCCGCCACAACATCAGTCTCGGTGGCTCTACCATGAGGATGCAACACAAACTGCCTTCCATGTGTAGGAAACAATCTAAGTGATGTGGAAAGAGGCAAGACGAGCCTCTGCGTTGATGATAGAATCTGTTTTCCAGCTTTACGCGAAAAGCTGCATTTGATGGAACAATCATTCTTCTTTACTGTAAAAGCGGGTCCGGGAATGAGCCAGGCATTGCTGATAGAAGAAGGGGTAATCGTAGCCATCTCCCACTGTGGCTATGAACTGTCACCTACAATAAAACCATTACACGCTGTCAAATTGCAACAACAGAGACAGATATGAAGCATATACTAACCCATGAAGTACTCAAGAGAACGAAAAGATAAAAATAAACAAAACTGAGGTTTTCGAGTTGAAATTTCATTGCAGAGAAACTAAACCACTCAGAATTTCCCATCTCCGCAACAGGAGGAAAATAAAGCTAGTAAATTTGAACAATCTTATGATGGAAACATGCGAAGAAACCCAGTTGAGCAAAACCAAAAGAAGGAGCTACCTTGAAGCTCGACTTGCTCTGAGAAAATCTCCCAGGATAACTAAAACGATAAAATTGGCTAATTTTCAGGGAAATGTTCGTGCTTGACAAATAAGCCCGAAGCGAAACTAGGAAAGGTGAGAGGCTTCAAATCCTTATCTCATTTTGTTTTCTGTTCTCTTTTATTTCGTTTTCCCTCTCTTGTTGGTGGATAGAGATAAGAGTTTCGAAGATTACATTACAGGTGATTGTCTTTTTCTCTCTCTCCTCGCACCATCAATCAGCTCAATTCGAGCTAACTCGATTATGGGCTTACAGGCTCGATGCGAAGGCCCAACAAGAGGCTATCATTTGGCTTCAGCAAAATGCTCTGTGGTTTATGTGGGACAAAAAATCATTTTTTGTTTCTTTCTGAGTTTTCTGTTTCGTCTTGCGCTAAGTTGATTAAAGCTGATTTGAAGTAGGCATCGGAAGGAATGAGAAATGGTTATATAACTTATATTAAAGGAGATCGGAAGGAATAGATCAATTTATATGACCAGAAAGATCCTAAGCAGAAGCAAATGTATTGAACAAAGTGTAGAGGAAGCCGATGATGACGATATGATGATTTTACATGTAAAGACCTTCAGGGACGCCTTCTTTCTTCTTGAACATAACCTTCTCCTTCGCTTTCTTAAAATCTGGATGCGTCACCTGAATCAACCCAACCAAAACCCAAAAAAGTCAGAATATGTGGCTTAGCAAATGCCAAAGTGGTGTGTGTGCTTGAACTGAATGGTTCAGAGTCTTTACCTTCATACGACGCTCCCTAAGAGCAAGCAGACCAGCCTCAGTGCATATAGCCTTTATATCAGCTCCTGAGAACTCGTCTTTTGTCATCACAAACTCTTCCAGGTTTACATCTTCAGCAAGAGTCATCTTCGATGTGTGTATCTATATAATATTACGGAAAAAACATAAAACTCGATGAATAAGAAACTTTTATAATAGTTATTTGATTTCTTTTCTCAGCCAAAATTAAGTACCTGGAAGATACGTCTTCTTGTTTTGATATCTGGAAGAGGGAACTCAATTTTCCTATCTATTCGTCCAGGTCGAAGCAGTGCAGGGTCAAGACTCTCGATTCTGTTTGTTGCAAGGATAACCTTAACATCTCCCCTTGAATCAAATCCATCAAGCTGGTTCAGAAGTTCCAACATAGTTCTTTGGATCTCACGTTCACCTCCTGAGTGAGCGTCATACCTGTTGTTTCAAATAGCGAGTTATCAGATACCATTATTAATGGGTTATGGATCAGGTTTGTGTGTTAGTTTGACTGACCTCTTGGTACCAACAGCATCAATCTCGTCTATGAAGACAATTGATGGTGAGAGGTCATCAGCAACCCTGAAAAGTTCCCTCACAAGCTTGGGACCATCTCCCAAATACTTTTGAATTAACTCACTACCAACAACTCTCAAGAATGTAGCTGACGTAGAGTTTGCCACCGCCTGGAAGAAAACCAAGATAGAAACGCTCACTCCCAAGGTGTTCAAATGTAAGATATAAACATGTCAGAAACATGAGATAGGCCACCAAAATGCAACAATGCTTCTGGCAGGGATATTTGTTGTTCAGAAGATTCTCATCAATGAGGAAAATCCGGCATGATCTAATTTCTGAAATCTATCGAGCAGTTAATCAAAGGTCGAGCCTTTTATCAAAGTTCTGCATAAAGTTCAGCCTCACCAGTTATTTTCAGCTAGATACCAAGAAGACCTCTTTTACTCTAGATTCGACTAAACAATGAGTCGTTGGATGTCAGTGAGACTATCTACAGGAAACTAAGTCATACTTCTAACAGAAAGTAATACTCTTTAGACTATAGGTAGAAAGGCAAACCTTAGCAAGCAATGTCTTCCCAGTTCCTGGCTCACCATACAAGATCACACCCTTAGGCGGCTTGATACCAATATCTTCATACAACTCAGGATGAGTCAGAGGAAGCTCAACAGCTTCCTTAATTTCCTGAATCTGAGCTTCTAAACCTCCAATGTCAGCATATGACTCCAAAGGAGCCTTCTCAACTTTCATCACAGACACCATGGGATCCACTTCATCTTGAAGAATCCCAACAACGGAAAGAACCTAGCACAAAACCAATGGAGAAAATCTCAGTACTGGGACTTGTTTTCTCAAAGGAAAAATACGTTTTATTGAAAGGCAACACAATTCTTCAAGAGCTTTAAACAGCTACAACACATTATTGTAATTATAGTAATCACAACACAAATTCCAGTTCCGAAACCATAGACTAACTAAAAAAGATTTTAAATTTAGTGAAGCAACCGTAAGTGATATACCTTATTGTGCATCAAAATGGAGCATCCAGGTTCAAGTTGATCTTTATCAACGAACGACAAAATACCAACATAATACTCAGGTCCAACAGAAGAAGAAACGATTGCGTGATTCTCATCAATCAACTCTTCTAGATTTCCAACACTCATCGGTGTGCCACGTAGATCATCAACCTTAGATCTATCTTCCTCAGCTTTCTCCTCCTGAGGTTTCAGCCTTTCCTGATTCGCCACAAACTCTTCCTCCATCAATAAATAATCCTTGATCCGCTCCAATTTCAGTAACCGTAGCTTACACTTAGTAGACGGAGTCACCGTCGGGAGTCTTGCCGCCGCCTCAGGCCCTTTCTGCTTCCGCTGCTTCCGCCCGACACGAGCCGGTGGTGCTGCCGGCTCGAACTTCTTCTCTTTCTTGTCTCCACCATCAGGCTTCCGATCTCCTTGCCGATTCAAACCTCCAGATGGTCCTTGACCCATGATTCTTGTCTAGAATTTCAGAATTTTGAGGTTTTGTTTCTCTTCTTGAACTGAGATAATTAGGGACTACTTTGGCTTTGGGAAGAAGAAATGTTTTTATTCACCTTTTACTTTTTAAAATTTAATATCAGAATTTGGCCCAAATAGAAGTTGGGCTCATAATGGATAAAATCTAAAATATAAGTACTGGACCTAATTTGCGTGAGGAAAGCCCAAGATTAAAATTCACAATTGCAGCTATAAATTAAAATTCAGCAAAACTCATTTGATAATTAAAAATCTGGAATATATATTGAAATAATTGTGGGTTATATACCTTTTTCTTCTTAAATTGTGACAAATAACCCTTTTTTCCAGTGACAAAAAAAAAACCCTCTTTTTATTCTCTTCTTGTTTATATACATTTTTCCGTCATTTCATTTTCCCTCTCTCATACTAAAAGACTCAATTATCCTCAGAATAATTAACCAAAAGAGACCTTGAGAAACCAATCTTCGTTTATAGCATTGAAAAAACGACGGGACAGTTGCCGTCAGAGCCCAAATGATTAGAATAGCTTTCGTAAGACCAGATTTAGGAGAGGGATTGGGGAGACAGAGCTATTGGGGACATCAAATTGTGGGGACATACATGAAACAACAAATTCGGTGATGTAAGATGTTTTGTTACATTCTTCATTATGGACATCTCCAACGAGGATAATTCTCGTCGGGGACAAACTTTTTTGTAGAACCAAATTTAGGAAACAAATTAGTTTCAAGGGGGATAGTAGAACTGGGGACAGCCGGTTACAGGGACAAACCTGATAAGAAATTGTGTTAGGGACATCTAGAACGGGGACATAATGTGGGATGTTGCCTGATTCCTTTGCAGATTCATTTTCAACTTTCTCTGCAGATTCATGGAAGGTTTGTTCACCGAGATTTTCATGTTCAGAGGGGACAGTTATCTCGGGGACGATAAAATTGGGGGATGAACTCGAATCATTCGTTGCAGAGAAATGTGGTTTCTCTGAAATTTTCGTGGAGACTTGGACACTACAACTCTCATTAATTTTGGAGACATCAATTTTGTGGACATCTTGGACGTCACCATTGTGGACAAGGTTTATATGGACATTAATATATGTGTCCACGGCACATAATTTTCCTTGATTTGATTTCAATAATTTCATTATTTCACTTTCGTCCCCTACTTATTTGGTCCATCACAATTTTTTATTGTCCATGAAACAAAATTGTCCACGAGTTACATTCGTTGATTGCAGTTACGTCTCCTGTCTTTTATGTCCACTTCTACAATAAGTCATATAGGTCTGCACATTTGATAATACAAGTAACCTCTCTTTGTCTGCCACAAACATCAATTCATTGATCAATTTCTCATTCTCTCTCTCTTCTCAAATGACATTTCTGTCATTTAATTCATAGCCCCTTTTTCAAAAAGGGTTATTTCCCATAAAGTTTTACTTTGGGCTATAACACACAATTAAAAACCCAAAGGGGTTATTTTAGATAAAAAATCCCATATATATTTCCTTCGATCTTAAGAATTAACCCAAAGAAGGAAAAAAAAAATTTAACCCAAAAAGATGATAGGAAAAGATTATATATAATAATTAAAAGTTCCATTCCATATATGCATTTAAAAAAAAAAAGGTTCCATATATGCATAATATAGTCATAACCTAATGTAGTAACATATCCTAGTATTTAGATATTACTATATCACTGAAAGAGAATAAGTTTTATATTCCATATATATCAAGATATGAATCATCATATTTCTCTATAAATATATACAAGTAAAGAATTCTGAATACTATTCAATCTCACCAACAAATATTATCAAAAAGAAAATACAAAAAAATGGCTTCATCAGGCAAATGTTTCTTCTTTGTGTTCTTATGTCTGGCTGTTCTACTCACCCCAAGTATGGCAAAATTCCATCATACATTTTCTGTTTAACTTAATGTGTTAACAACACTTTCATGGTTTCGTTTTTTTTTATCTCTATTATTTTCATACAAATTTTCAACAAATTTCTACTTTCAACGATTTTTTTTCCAGGCGGAAGATATTGATTTAGAATCTGAATTTTGCTCTTGGAAATCGCCTAATTTCTTGTAATGTTATACATATTTATATATTAATACTAATATTTTGAAAACAATAGGTAAAGTGTGCGCAGAGGCAAGTAGAAGAATGTACGTTTATCAAGGTCCATGCTCAATGTTTCCGGACTGCAATAAGCACTGCATTGAATCACAGTTTATAGGTGGTGAATGCAGAAAAATCGCTCCGGATGCCAAATCTCTGACATGTACCTGTTATGCTGATTAATCTCATGATTCTCGTCTGTAATCTATTTGAGATATTGTATAAGATGTTGCAGACAATAAATTTTCAATAAAAAGTATTGTTTTATCAATGATACTACAAAATAAGAGAGTAATTTATGACAGGAAAAATAAATTATTAGAGTTTGGTTTTTCTGCATAAAATAAACGAGATTCATATAATAAGAGAATTAACAAAAAATGCAAAAATATGTTTTCACCATCCATCTTCCCATCTCTCCGACAACATATCTTCACTGGTTGCAGAATTCCAAAGATAAAGACCATTACTCTTTGCGGTCCAAACGCAATGTTTCCAACCACATCTATGGAACAAAATAACATCATCCCAAAACACTTTTACATTCATATGACCATCATCTTTGCTTATATAACACCAAAACAATGTTGAATGAAGCATATTTTGTCCGAATTTCCAAGAAAATCTATCTCTAAAACTCAAACTAATTTCGCCAAGATCATCTTCCTTTGATTTACAATGGATGAAGAGAGTTTCATTAGGAGTCAAACCGTTAACCACCGTTACATGCCACTCGGAGATCTTCGGGACTATGATGTCTCTCGTGGTTGCACCACCGGCTAAGCCATGATCTTGAAATGTTAAAGCTAGAAAAATGTGAATTGTCAAGAGATATTGTTTGATGCTATTCATGATTTTCTATCTGATGATAATAATGTTTAGTAAATCTTTGGGAAGAACTAACTTTGTTGATTCTTTTTTTTTTATAATGGAAGAAAGAAACGGTAATTGATGATTGAATAAATTCTGAAGTTACTGCATTGTATTAATGAAGGAAGAGTCATGCTTGTAAATCATTTACGTGATTGCAGGTTAATTAGAAATGAAGCTGAAAGGTCGGTCACATATAATGGTCATCAAACTATATGATCCTAGCATTGTCTAGGATGAAAAATAAAAGGAATAAATATATAATCAATATTTGTGATTTAGCTATCAACTTTGAATTTATGAGAAAGTGCTTCTCATAACTGGTTAAATCCACATTTGTGGCATTTTTTCAATTTTAAGGATTCATGTAAATTACATATGATATTGTTTCGAATGTTAAGGGGTTTGAGTTATGGATCGGATTTTGTTGATCTATTTACCAAAATATACTAAGTTTATTTTAAAGTATATACTAAGTTTGATTGTGATTATTTTTAGGTATACATGGAAATTTATAGTTGAAAAACAAAACTACAACTTAGCATGGTCGATTGGAAATATTTAAGAAATTTAATGCTCATTTATTTGCAATAAACATTTTTAAAATATATTGAATACATGTGAGTCAGTGGTAGTGCTATTTCTACAAATTCTCAGGTACTAAAGTTCGAACCTCCTACCTGCAGTATAAGGAGAGGAATTAAAGGTCACTAAGCCAGTTGACAAAAATATATATATTAAATTTAGTTTTTTGACTTTGCCTCTTCATAAACTACTTACTTAAGGAAAAAAAATCAAATTAAATCTTAAACAAAAAATTAGTTGACCAAAAAAAGAAGATTTATCTAAAACAAACGGTAAGGTCATAACAAATAATCAAAGCTAGAAGCTAGTGTATGACTGATCTCAGTTAATAACATATCATATCGTGTATAGCAATATAATTAATTAATCAAAATATTCTGAGAAATCATATATATAGTGTAGTTACAAATGTTTTGAACTATTCATTTCATAAGCAATCACAAAAAAAGACACACGTCAAATAAAACCAGAATCAAAATGACTTCATCAAGCAAATGCTTCTTCCTTGTCTTGTGTTTGGCTGCTGTCTTTGTTCCAAGTACGCAAATTTAAATCGAAAACACTAAAATTTTATATTTGACATTATATGTAACAAATCAAAAGAGATCTATAATTAATGATTATTTATGCATGTTCTAATATAATTTACTAATTCGTTTCGAAATGTAAACTCAGATTTTGCAGCAGATAGGAGTAAGCTAATTCCCATAGGGCCATGTTTGGAGATACGTGACTGCAATCAAACATGCATTGCATCGCAATTCATTGGAGGAAAATGTATCAAATGGTATCCACATTCCATTAAGGATACATGTGCTTGTTTTGTAAGATCTTATATATCGATGTCACCTAATTAGAATATTAATATATGGTTGATAGAATATATCAAATAAATATTCTATAAATATGTTTTTTATATGAAACATTAGTTTATGATAGTATTAGGAACGCAAAATTATTAATTAAAAAAAAAGTTAACTTGATGCAATAAACATTTTCAAAATATATTGAATTTAGAGGCTTTATTCAAGGTGATATTTTAATGAATTTATAAATTATTGCAGAATCATGTGTTATTCAATCATTGATTTTCAAATTCTATTTTAAATCATGTGTTATTGGTTATATCATTTGTAAATCCTACTTAAAATCACACTTTATTGGTTCTATCATTTTTAAGTCTTAATTAAAATCACTTCTTATTAAATGCTATAGATTTGAGTATGCATTTATATTTTTAATGGATTTGAGTGGATTTGATTGTGGATTTTCTTTTAAAAATACAAAGACTCAAATCCTTAGTCAATACTTGTTATTTTGAGTTGAATTCTCAAAATCCACTTTATATGATTATAAAATCAAAGAATTTTAATAGATTTATAAATCCTAAATATATTTCTAAATCACATATTGAATAAACTCCCTCATAATAGAAAAAATAAAATTAAATCTTGAACAAAAAATTAGTTGACCAAAAAAAAGAAGAAATCTAAAACAAATTGGTAAGTTCATAACAAATAATCAAAGCTAATCTCAGTCAATATCATATCCTATCGTGTATAGCAATATAATTAATTAATCTAAATACTCTAAGAAATCAATCATTTAAAAGGAAGAGATACAAAAGAAAAAAAAGAAGAAAAAAAAACTCTAAGAAATCATATATATAGTGTAATAACAAATGTTTGAACTATTCATTTCATAACACACAAAAAAAAAAAGACACACGTCAAACAAAACCAGAATCAAAATGACTTCATCAAGCAAATGCTTCTTCCTTGTCTTGTGTTTGGCTGCTCTCTTGGTTCCAAGTACGCAAACCTAAATCGAAAACACTAAATTTTACATTTGACAAATCAAAAGAGACCTATGTTTAATGATTATTTATGCATGTTTTTATATAATTTACTAATTCGTTTCCAAAATGTAAATTCAGATTTTGCAGAAGATGATAAGAGTAAGCTATTTCCTTTAGGCCCATGTTCAGAGCAAGTTGACTGCAATCGAACATGCATTTCAATCCAATATAGTGGAGGAAAATGTGTCAAATGGTATCCACAACATTCCAACAAAGAAACATGTGCTTGTTTTTTACCACCTCCTATTTCGACCTAATTAGGATATTAATATATGGTTGATAGAATATGTTGCAAATTATGTTTTTATATGAAACATTAGTTTATGATAATAATACGAATGCAAAATTATTAATAAAAAAACTTAATTTGATGCAAATAGCAATATTGCATTATGATTTATAGTTTAATCGCAATACATATTGTTATATGATCATATTTTGTAACAAATAAATGAAATTGATTGAAGTTTTTAATGGAATCATGTTTGTAATCACGAATTTTCAACTAAAAATAAACTATCATTAACATGGATCATAGAGAAGTAAAACTATCAATTTGCAACAGAAAAATCCATAAAAATATAGGTCATTGCAATAAATTTCATTCATACTCCATTTCATTTAAAAGAAATATTAAATTTCACCTGACCAAAAATGTGTTATCTACTTATATCCCAACCTACACATTTATATCAACGAACAAAATTGGGAGAGAAAGAGGAGTAAATGCACAAAACCTACCTCACGAACAGTATTCTCAATTTCTATGCCTTGTTCTTGTTCTGTAATAAATATTAAAGTTTGACTGTTTTGTTTTTTTGACAGGTTCTTGATAGTATCCTTTTAACTTGGAATTCACTTATTTCGACTTTAATGTTTTTCACCTAACTACTACCAACAACACCTCTTAAGTTCTTAACAATTATAATTTTTTAAAAATTAAAATTATATAACCGGAAATTTTCAAGTTCAAAAATGCTTTGCCAGTAGTGAGTTAACTCTGTCTGATAAATATAGTGCTTTTGTTTACTTTGTTATGAAACTAATTCATAGTAATATCTACTAAATATCATATAAAACGAAATAAAAAGCTCAATTCTTAGTTTACTTATTTGTATATTAAAGTAATTTCCTTTGTATTTAGTCGATTACCGATTAATGAGACCCTCGAGTTACGTTCCAAGCACATTTATATAGACTATAAAAAGTCTATAGATAGAGCTAATTATAATAAAAACAAAAAAATAATAATCGATGTTGACAATAGCCATTGTGTGAAACACTCAAATTAAAGTAGAATTTGAAAGTGGACCTAGCCACGACAAGACACGAGACTGATTCAAACAGACCATAGTAACTTAAGACGCACGTAACAAAGCTAATGATAATGCCAAAATACAAAACCCTAAAGCGATATGATATTATTATTATGACATCATCTTAAGCTAGACCTAGGTCAAAGACCGCACGAACCCTAAAAACCAAAGTAACATGAGCTCAAGGGAAATGAAATGATCCTCCGGTACCAGTTCCGGTACCAACT